>JAHCHA010007259.1:648-18222 GCA_027742795.1 Vigna hirtella
TATATATATATATATATGAAGTTTGCTAACATAAGCTCTTTTTTCAGTTGATACATTTTAGCAAAGTGTACTGGATTTTAGTAGACAAAAATACCCTCATATATTGTGGATTCTAAGTGTTAAGGTTAAGGGTATTTGAATAATTTCCATTCTCAAAACTCAAAAGAAAAAACAAGAAACCCCCCAACCCATTACTCACTCCTCTCTCATCTCTCATTCCTCTCAATCCTTTCTTTTTCATCTCTCTCATCCTAGCCTTCTCTCTGTCATCCCTATAGTAGTCCCAACTGAAAAAATAAGAAACACTCACATAACCCTAATTCACCTTCCTCACTTATCCAATTTGTCTCTCTCTCATCTCCATCATCTTCATCATCTCTTTCACCCACACAGAGTAACCCGCGACACCGCAATTTGTTGGTCTTGCTCTATTCGTTCATTTGTTTTCCACTTTAATAACAAAATAATTGATGATGTTGATGTTGATTTTTGATTGGAGGGTTATATTTTTCTTCTTCTGATTGTTATTAAATTTTGTTTTTAAATTTTAGAATTAGTAGTTTATCTTCAGAAAGATTTGATATTTTGACTATTACGTTATCTGCAAATATTTTTCAAAAGAGAAAAATTGTTATGTGGAAAGGGAATTCCGGAAGGGGTAAGTTATTGTCCAGAAAATGGATTTCTGAAATCATCTCTTAAAAATAATTTTAAAAACATATTTTCCGCTGAATACAATATTTCGGAATATACTTTTCACTTTCCTATATATAACCAAGATCAAAACACAAGAATGAAGCTCTGCACATCGTACTAAATGATTTAACAGGAACAACTTATTGATGAGAGTTATGAATAGAGAAAATTGTTGTTGTTGACTCTTTCCCCTTATTCAGAAAAGAGACCACTACTTGTTCCCTTTCGAATGTTTCATATTGATAAACATATTTTTATTTCATTTTTGTGAAAAGAATAAAACTATTTTAACAAATTACACATCTTCTATATTTGAGCAGATTGGAGAATATTAAGTAGTTTTCAAGAAGAACTGCATTGATATACCAACTAATTAAAAATCAACTAGAAATTAGTAAACTAGTCATAATGAACCTGTTAGCTCTCAATTGAACTAGAAAATTACTTACCAAAGTAAATCACATCATGTAAGTTTATTTTAAACAATTCACATCTACGACTTGTTTGGTCAATATAAACATGATGTTGTCATTCTGATTTATCATTTGCCGCAGAAGTGAAATTAAGAAAAATAAAACGCACTAAATTTCAAATTGGAATTTAAACTTAATAAATTTGTTACCATCACACTAATAGTTTAACATCTACTCCTTTCATTTATATGATTTTATCAAAATTGGTATTAAGAAACTAAATGCTTTGCAACTATTATGGGTTGATGTTAACCTCTTTTCGTTGGGGGTTTCTTGCTTTTTTTTTTAGTTTTGAAATTATTGAAATTATTGTAGACTTTAGTTTTTTACAAATTTAATAACAATCGGAAGGGAAAAGATATAACCCTCCAATAAGAAATCAACATCAACATCATTAATTATTTTGTTATTAAAGTGGAAAACAAATGAACGAACACAGCAAGAGCAACAAATTGTGGTGTTGTGGGTTGCTGTGTGTGGGTGAGAAAGAGGATGGAGATGAGAGAGAAAATTATTGGATAAGTGAGGAAGGTGGATTAGGGTTAGGTGGGTGTTTCTGATTTTTTCAGTTGGAGCTACTGTAAAGATGACAGAGAGAAGGTTGAAGTGAGACAGATGAAAGAGAAAGGGTTGAGAGGAATGAGGAATGACAGAGAGATAAGTAAGAGTTTGGGGGTTTCTTGTTTTTTTTTTGAGTTTTGATAATGGAAATTATCTAAATGCCCTTAACCTTAAAACATAGAATCCATAATATATGAGGGTATTTTTGTCTACTAAAATCTGATACACTTTGCTAAAATGTACCAACTAAAAAAAAAGCTTACGTATGTTAACAAAGTCATATATATATATATATATATATATAATCAAGATATCTTCCAAAAAAAAGTTTTCAAATCCCTCTACATTTGTTCATAACAAAGACTTCAAAAGTATATCACAACTATATAGAAGAAAACCAATTAAAAGTTAAAAAAATAATAAGTAACTCGAAAAGACTATGAATATAGAATTGATAATCTAGTAAAGGATAATGAAAAGATTGAAAAAGATCTTGAAATAGCTCTAAAATCTGCAAAGACAATTAAGACCGAAATACAAATTGTTGAGAAAGAATGTGATAACTGTCCTGTACACATTGAGAAAATTGATTACTTAACCAGCACATTAGCAAAATTTACACAAGGAAAAGAAAATCTTGATGTTGTGTTAAGATCATCTGGAAGAGCTATTAATAGGCAAGGTATTGGCTATAAAGCAAAGAGTAGTAGGATTAATTCAAAGAAGTTTATTGATCTCAGTAAGCCTATTACAAATGCTTGTTTTTATTGCAATACTATTGGCCATAATGTTAGAAACTGCTACTACAAAAAGGTTGGAGTTCCAAAGGGAAAGTTCAAATGGATTCCTAAGGAACTGTCTCATGTAACTGACAAGTTAGGACCTAAGTTCAAATGGGTACTAATGTAAAAAACGTTTAATTGTTTTGCAGGAAAGTACTTGCAACTGTAGTAGTACAATGCTCAAGGATGAACTACAAATGAAAAAAAATCACAAGTTATTGAGTCAATGATTATGGTAACTGGAACAAATTTCTTATGCATCATGCAACATAAGCATTTGTATGATTGTCTGTTATATGCATGTTTGCTGTGAGTTCTGTTTGATTGACTGAATTCTGTGGAAATATAGTTGCACGATTTTTAGTCGATTATGTTATGAATTGAGTCGATTATAATATGTTAATGTGTTTCTCTATTTTTGGTAACACTCTATAATACATGAGTTGACTTTGTCGTTAATGAAACCGATTAATAATCTCTGTTTTTGGAATTTTCTAGTTTGAAAAACTTAAGTGGGCCTGATTGTATGTGATGGTTCCCTTATAAAAGTTTATGTACTTTAAAAAATGTCTCAAAACTGTGACGCTCAAAACTCTTATCTGGATCAAGAAGTCTCTACAATTTCTTGACCTACCATGGCTGCTTCATCTTCACGTCCAGGGAAGCGTCCTGCATCTTTAATTAGAGAAGCAAACCCTTTTGGCTGGTTTAGTGATGACGATAAAAGAACCGACTTCATCTATCAGTGGGGATTCAAAGAAGTGATCAGACATAAGCAGCTAAACATTGTGTTCTTTCGCTCAGAAGGATTCTTGTTTCAAGAATGGCTAGTTAAGTCTAGTCTAACAAAGTTTCTTGAACTCCAAGGTGATTGTTATCCTACTCTTGTGAAAGTATTTTATGCAAACTTAAAAAGGGAAATGAACTATTTGATTTCCAGAGTAAAGGGTGTGATAGTTCGTATTGATGATTCCATATGGAAATATATTGCTGGATTCCAACCTAGAGGACTGAAAACACATCATGGTGTTCCGGGGCTCAATAAAGTTGACATTTATAACAATTTTTTGAAGGATCCGAATATGATAAGGAAATATGACTCCTTCAGTACTGATAATCTAACTAAAGAAGAAAGAATGTGTGCATATGTGATCACATGGATTTTACTTCCTACAAGTGAAGATCAGTCATTGCTGAATGCAGAAGATGTATATCTACTATATGCATTACAAACAAATATTCATTTACCATATGTTGTCTTCATTAGCAGAATTTTGAGATTACAAAATGTGGATATCACAAATGAGATCACCATTGGTGATAAAAAAAAGAAAGTGATTGAAAAATTATTCTTGGAACACTCGGGGCTTAGAAAAAGAAAAGAAGGCTGGATTTTCAAGGACAAAGTTTGCCCTGAAACTGATAAGGTAGATCCTATCAATATTGACATTTCAAAATATGAGTTCAGACCTCAAACAAAATTTGGGGAGTTTGTAGAAGTAAGATTTAAAAGACTTGATTAGAAAATGTCAATGCTTCAAAAATCCTTTACTGAGCTGCACAAGAAGATGGATTATGCATTAAGGATAAATGCATTTGGTGACACCTCTGTAGATGATTCTGAAGGCGAGAAGAACAGTGCAGATGAGAAGATTGTAGAGCCATCTGAAATAGAATAAGGATTTTGTGGTTACAGTTTAGAGCTTTATGTTTTTCTATTTTGTTTTGATTGTTTTCTGTTTTGTTTGTATTGTTGGCTTTATATGCCAATTCTGGTTTGGTTTGATCTGATTGTACTTCTCGATTAAATATCAATGAAATCAGAGTTTATGGTTAGCTCAATCTGTTAATGAAAAATTATATTTGTGATTGAGTAAATCAAATAGTACTTAAATCAATTACACAATGATTGTATCCAAATGAAGTATTATTTACTGTTACATTCATACATTTGCATACTCATATAGTATTTGTGATAATTCCTGCACTATTAATTCTAAAAAGCTTGATCTAGAAAGGCCATGAAAGGTTTTGCAGGAACATCAATTGCTGACAGATATGATATGGAAAATCAACTTACAGAAAGCAAGAAATCGATTACGATTGAGATCAAATCGATTGAATACCAATAGGGGTTAAAGATCCCAAACTTTGGGATATCTGTTATCTTTAAACCTTGCTTTATAATCTGTGAATGTTTATTCTGCTTATATCTTAGTGCTTATCTGCTGTATCTTTGCTTTATGATGATAAGAGAATAAACTATGTTTAATGATTGAAATTGTATCAATTATGATCTGTTATTACTGTTTCACATTTACTCTGATACAATGCTGAAACATGCTTTTACATGCTCTGATATATAATCTGATTATTGCATTGTGCATGTGTTTTGAGATTGAAATATGCATAATGACAGGGGATCATTACATATTATTGATCTATTTCGCATGTATTCATTTCAGGGGGAGAAAATCCTAAATCATGTGAATAGTATTGTTAGGGGGAGCATCATAATCTGTTTTGATATATCTGATGCATCTCTATGTTACTGATTATCTCTATATCAATTATTGTTTGCTTACCTTTTTTGCTAATGCCCAAAGGGGGAGAATTATGATGATTGGTAATTGGTTGATAATCTATATTGATTTGTGCAACATGGTTGTTTATTAATCATGGTTGTGCATCATAAAAAAAGGGGGAGATTGTTGATAGGGGGAGCAAACGTTTAGCTTAATCCACAATCTCAGTAATATCTGAGTTTTTGATGATGACAACACATAATTAATAACAAATGTATATTTAGTGTTACATTTTCTATATTTACATGTTATATGCTTTTGATCATTGTGTTAAATCTGTTTAAGCATATATGGGAGCATGTTTGTTTGTGGTTTTCATTGCATTTCACTGTGTTACATACGTGTTTTTATACGTGAATGCATGACACATGATGTTGAAAAGGAAACCCACAAGCACTTATGTTAAACTTTAAATGTGTGGCAAACCCACAGTTTTAAGTCGACTCCATTATGGGGTCAATCGATTAAAACTCGTGTTTTTGCACAAACCTTTTTCAAGTGTGTTGTGAGAGTTTTCAAAGAGAAAGTTTTTCAAAACTATGCTTAACACTATTGAATAATCGATTGCATGCGTGTTGTATTCGATTAAGTTAGTTATAGTTTTGAAATTCTCTTAATGCTTGACATAAATGTCTAACGGTCATATTTTTGAATGTGTTGACCCAGCATTAAATGTTAGTCGACTGCATTAATTATGCATTCAATTAATTGCCGTGATTGTTGCTAACTATTATAACAAAATTGTTATATTCGAATGCATTAGTAGCTAAGTCGATTAAAACGCGTCTGAGATGAGTTATTCTATAAATTGACGTAGATTTGATTTCTGTTACAACTTTTGTGATTCTAACATTTTCATATCTTTTGCAGAAAGCTGTGATCTTACAGAAAGTAAAGAGAAGCTCCAAGAAACAAGAGTGGTCGTGGTGATCATCTACTTGTGATTTCTTGAAGAGTAAGATTGATGTGTTTTTCAAAGGCTGATCAACTTGCACATTTGGGTGTTATTGAGAGATCAAAATCTACAATCTTTTGAAGATTGGTTTGAAGTTCCCTGTTGTGATTACAAGAAGAAGAGCGTGCGGAGTTCTTGACTTTGAGAGTGTCTCAAAGGGTTTAGACAGCAGAAGAGGGAATTCTTGTTGTTGGTCTTGTTGTGTACTGCCTATATTTTGATTAGAGGGTTAGAGAGGTGTTTTATATTTTTGAAGTGAGGTTGCTATAAAAGCCTTGTTGTAAAAACCTTGATCATTATAGTGCATTGGCTTCCTGTGGTTGGAAGGACACTGGATGTAGGCTTGGTCGAACCAATATAAAAACATAGTGTTTGAATTTTCTCATCCCTACTCTCTTTATTCAGTCGATTATGTTCTGTATTCATTCGATTAAATTTCCGCTGCATTATAAATCTTTTACCTTGTGATTCAAGAAAAGTATCAAGGCATCATTTTTGTGAAAAAGATTTTATTTTTACATTTCACCAATTCAACCCCCCCCTCTTGGTGTGAGAAATTGAGTCATTCTATTTTAATAATTTATTTGTAACAACGTCGAAGTTATGGATCCAAGGCTAATGCAAAAGTAAAATTTCTTTTTTGTATTTAAAGTTGTAACAATCTTGGGTTGAGCATATGAAATATTGTAGAATTCTCATTTTTCTTGTGTGTGTAAAAATCCACAACAAATGTGACTGGAGTTAGTGTTAGGATCCAAACAAAATCTCACATTGGATAAAACATGAGATGGACATGCGTTTATATACACATAAGATACCTCCTTTGGTAAGAGGCCTTTTGGAGTGGTACCAAAGGCAAATCCGTGAGGGTTTGGCCCAAAGCGGACAATACTTACCATTGTGGAGATCTATGTGTGTGTTTTCCCTCCCTATAGTTAGCCCTGTAACTAACTAAGTTCAAACTCTATATGTATTTGTGACCCTAGGCAAGGGGCCAAGTCCTTGGAGATGGAATTCATGTTCAAGTTTCGTCCTTTCAAAACTTCTTTCTTGTACAACAGTTCACTTCTCTAGTCCAGGAGATGTGTGTTCTCTATAAATTGAACTAATTTGGTTCAATCTTGGCCAGAAAATACTATTATGTTATTTGTAATTTGTTTCCAAATCCATTTCCAAAGCTTGGGAGGGCAGAAACAAATTCCTTGGGATGAGAACTCTTTTTAGCTTGCGCAAGATGGTAAGAAAACTAATTTCTATATGACCTAACTTTGTTGTGAAATCAATGTGTAATTAATGTCCCAGGGTTTGTGTATGGACTAATCTCTTGTTGTCGTAAGTGAGGTTTTTTGCATGTTGATTTCCATTCAAGAGGCTTTAAAGATTAGTTTATGGTATATCAGTCTAGGTATCAAATATCAAATTAGACATAATTTGGCATAGGAAAAGTACTTTGACACAATATTTTACAAGTTCAAGGAATTGTAAGTGACTTTAATGTTCCTAAAGAGGGAGCACTAGTAAAAAAAGAGGGATACTAACACGTCCTTTATGCTTCAATTTACTAAAATCCGAAGCATAAAATGGTGCGGTGACATTTTTGAAATTTTTGCAAACGTATATGCCTCGGTTGAGAAGGGAACCGAGGGAAAACACCCCCTGTGCCCACTGACATTCCCTGCCCTCTGACTCTTCAACTGCCAACTTTTTGGGAAAAGGGTCTACGGCCTCGGTTCCCTGTAGAACCGAGGCCATACACCCCCTACAACAACTCACATTCCTCTTCTAGAACCTGGCGTAATCTCTATGCAGAGGATATGACTTCGGTCGCTTGTAGAACTGAGGCAATAGAACCCCTGCCCTCACTAACACTTTGTCTGCCCTCAGTCTGTTCAGCAACTACATTTTTTAGGAAAGGGCCTATGGCCTCGGTTCCCTGCAAAACCGAGGCCATAAACCCTGTTTTGACTCCCCTTTCACTTAATTGAAATATTTAATAAATATTTTTCATGTTTTGGACTCGGTTTGGCAAGGAACCAAGGCAGAAAAGTTGAGTGAAAATTGCAAAACTACCATTATATATTAAATTCGAATTTTTTTTAACTGGCTTTAGGCGTCGGTTAAGTGGACAACCGAGGGCATAGCCCCCCAATTGTCTCGGTCATTTAATGAACCGAGGTAGTAACGTTTAAGTAGGTTTAAAAATTATAACACAGAGTGAACAATTTCGTCTTCTTCACGAAAGGAAACTATTCAAACTCTCTGCAACCTCCATCGCGCATTCCTCGTCGTTTGCATGCATTTCCACCGACAATTTTTTATTTCGATTGTCGTGGTTGCCTTTGTGATCATTTTGGAAACATTTACACTGATCAAAATCGGTTTTGAAGCATTATTGTGTCGTCGTCATCACCGTGGTTTCTTAGTTTTTTTTTGTTTGCATTTTTGGATTGTTTTGTTACTTTTTTTTATTATTTTGTTGCATTTTTTATTTTTTTGATGATGAGACTTACATTTTGTTATATTTTTGTGTAGGGATTGTGATTTTGCTATGAAATTTATTACGTTTCAAAACGGGAATAGTCGTATCTTCTCCATTGTTATCTATTTTTTCTCGCTCTCAAGTTATATTATTGTGTTTATTATTATTTTTTTGTTTATTTTAATTTTTGGTTTAATGTCTCGGTAGGTCCCTATTTTCGGCGTGAATCTCAAATAGGTCCCCTTTCTTTTCGGCGTCTCGATTGGGTTCTTTTTTGTGTAAAATTGGAGCAATTAGGGGTCTGCCGTCAAATTGAACAAACGGTCGTTTAAGTTTGTCTACGTGTTATTAAAAATGAGTTTGAATTGATTTTTGTATTAAAAAATGGATTGAGCAAACGTCAAATCAGATATCTTCAAGGGCAAAAAAGGCAAACTGGGCAAACCCCTTTTCTTCTTTTCTTCTTCGATTGGAAGCGCGGAGGGGAAATCTCGTCTCTCCCTGCGACGTTGCCGGCACGAACTAGGATCGCCACCGCTGACGCCGTCTTCAATAACCGATCGGAGTCGTGAGGACTGGTCTCCTCTCCCACCGTTAAGACTATGCCTCTTTGCTAAATGGATGTGCGCTTGAAAGATCTCACTTTCACCCTAAAAAAGCCGAACCCTTTTGTCCCCTTTCTCCATCTCTTTCTCTTTCTCTCTATGCCAAGAAAAGTTACTACTCTTGCTCCTTAATTCTCTCTCTCTCTCTGTTTCTCTCTATTGGTGTGAGAGTTTGAGAAAAACTCAGTTTATGAGGCGGCTTCTGCAAACAGTGGGTAATTGGTGGGTGATCTGTCCTGTGATACATGTTACAACTTCAATGGAAAATCTAAATTGTTGTTTGTGGTGTTTTGAGGAGGGTATGCGGCTATTCCAGGAATGGCTCTGAGGTCATATTCGGAGTCGTCGTTGAAAACGCGTGAGTTGGAGGTGAGGATGGAGGAAGAGTGGGAGGGGTTTTTGATCAAGAAGGAGGAGGGATCGAGGATGGTGTTGGTGGGTTCGGGTTGAGTTCGGCCAACATGCTTTGGACCCATGAATGGAGATCCGTAGGGTCGTAGTGAACGGTGTCGGAAGCAAGGTGGGAAATTCCCTTTTCCTGGGCACTCCCCATGACCATCTCCAACTGCTCAAGCTTTTGTGCGACGTCTGCCATGTCAGAAGCACGAACCTTGTAGCCCAACGCCGCAAGCAACTCATCCATCCCTCCTCCCTGCTAGTGGCGGTCTTCCTCCCACATCTTGGCCTTGCCGTTGGGCATTGAGGAGCACTCACCCTTGACAGGGACTACAATTAAAGTTTTAGATTTTGCCCACTTTGCCCTTCCCTAAATCTGAATCCACATTTGTGCAATCCAAATTTTTAATACAAAATTCGTTTTTAACGCCACGTCAGATTAATGAATACATTGACCATACCACGTAGACCAAACCTAAACGACCGTTTGTTCAATTTCACGGCAGACCCTTAATTGGTCCAATTTTACACAAAAAAGAACTCAATTGAGACGCCGAAAAGAAAAGGGACCTATTTGAGATTCACGCCGAAAATAGGGACCTACCGAAACATTAAACCTTAATTTTTTGTATGTTGAATATATGTAATTATGTACAATTGAATGTTTGAATCTATCATTTGAATGCTTATTAATTGTATGATTGTATGTTGAATATGTATAATTGTATGATTGTATTATTGTAATTTTGTAGAATATTGTAGAATATTTACGTATGGATCGAAATTTGATTAATTTACCACGCATTATTGCTGAGTACGAGAGATGGGTAGAGGAATTTATACAATTTGCGCATTATAATAAGGGTAGAAGTGATGATAAAGTGAAGTTTAGATGTCCTTGTGTGAACTGTTTGAATGAGAGAAAGTTGAACTCAACCCAAATTAGGGAACATCTTATCTGTGATGGTTTCCTACGATGCTATACAACATGGATATGGCACGACAAAGAAATACACTTTCCGATTGTCTCCCAAACTAAAAATGTTATTGATTCCACCATGGAAGAAGATCGACCCGATGAAGACAAATTAGAGGACATGATCCGCGATGTTGGCGTAGAAAATTTTGCCAAAGTTCACATGAGATGGTGTCGAGTGATTCGAAAACACCTTTGTATGTCGGTTCAACTAAGTTCACATAGTTGTCAGCGGTGTTAAGGCTCATGAATTTGAAGGCGACCAATGGATGGACTAATAAGAGTTTCACAGAATTGTTGACATTGTGGAATGAAATGCTTCCAGATGGAAATACACTACCCATTCATAATTATGATGTGAAGAAAATTCTTTGTCCAATAGGTATGAAGTATAAAAGGATACATGTTTGTCCCAATGACTGCATTTTATATAAGAAAGAGTTTGAATTTTTGAAAAAGTGTCCAAAATATGGGTTATCACGATACAAGTCAAAAAACAATAGTGAAGATAATGGTCAGATAGAAAAAAAATGGATCTGCTTTGAAAGTAGTTTGGTACCTTCCAATTGTGCCCAGACTTAATCGTTTGTTTGCGAATCTAAAAGATGCTAAAAACCTTAGATGACATGTAGATGAGAGAAAAATTGACAGGGTGCTTCGTCATCCAAGTGATTCAAAGCAATGGAAAAATATTGATCAACGATTCCACCAATTTGGTCAAGTATGTAGAAATCTTAGGCTTGGTTTAGCCATTGATGGAATGAACCCATTTGGTAATTTAAGTACCAATCACAGTTGTTGGCCAGTTATTTTGATAATTTACAACTTATTACCTGCATTGTGCATGAAGAGGAAGTACATGATATTGTCTATGATGATATATGGTCCAAAGCAGCCTGGAAATGACATAGATGTTTATCTAAGCTCACTAGTTGAAGACTTGAAGTTGTTGTAGGTTGATGGAGTTGAAATATTTGATCCCTTCACTTCTAAAACTTTTGTGATGCATGCAATGTTATTTTGCACCATTAATGATTTTCAAACTTTTGGTAATTTGTTAGGATACAATGTCAAGGGCCATAAAGCATGTCCTATATGTGAAGAAAACACTGTAGCTCAGCAATTGAAACACGGAAGGAAGACGATGTATCTGCATCATCAAAGTTTTTAAAATGTAATTATCCATATCGAAGGTTAAAAAAGCATTCAATGGATATTAAGAGAGGGACGAAGCACCAAATCCACTTACTGACCTTCAAATCCTTGAAAAAGTTAATAAAATACATCATGTATTTGGGAAGACTTCGAAGAAGTCATCTGTAACGACTCCTTGGAAGAAGAAATAAATATTCTTTGATGTTCCATATTGGTCAAAGTTAGATGTTAGACATTGCATAGATGTGATGCATGTAGAGAAGAATATGTGTGATAGCTTGATTGGTACACTACTCAACATTCAGGGAAAGACAAAAGATGGAGGTTTTGCTCGTTTGGATTTGGTTGACATGAAGATCCGAGAAGAGTTGGCACCCAAGAAGATTAGTAAACATACTTATTTGCCCCCTGCATGTTACACAATGTCCAGACAAGAGAAGATAAGTTTTTTCCTTTATTTAAAGAGTATAAAGGTACCACAAGGATACTCTCCAATTATGAAGAGTTTAGTGTCGATGTAGGACTTAAAGCTTGTTGGCATGAAGTCTCACGATTGTCACGTCTTAATGCAACAATTGTTACCGATGGTTATTCGTGGATTTTTGCCCAAAAAATTTAGGCAGACCATAACTCAGTTGTGTTCATTTTTTTCGTCAATTTGTATTAAAGTCATCGATTCTACAAAGTTAGATGAACTTCAAGGCGAGATTGTTATCATCTTGTGTCAACTAGAGATGTTTTTCCCTCCATATTTTTTTGACATCATGGTACATTTACTTGTTCATTTGGTTAGAGAAATCAAGTTGTGCAGACTAGTATACCTAAGATGGATGTATCCTATTGAGCGTTATCTGAAGATTTTGAAAGGGTACGTTAAAAATCCATATCGTCCTGAAGGTTCAATGATTGAAAGGTATATTGCTGAAGAAAGTATCGAGTTTTGTTCTGATTACATGACTTCAACAAATCTAATAGGAATTCCTCGTACATCATGGTTGAATAAATGTTCTACAAGTAAAAGTCTCTGAGGTGTGAATGTGGCGACGAAAGAATGCGAAGAATTGTTGCAAGCACATCTTTATATATTGAACAACACAAATGAGGTGATTCCTTTTTTGCAAACACACAAAGCCATTGTGAAGAATAAAAATCCAAGACAATCAGAGAAATGACAGTTGATGGAGCATAACAAAACCTTTATGTCTTGGTTCAAATCTGAAGTTGACAAAGAGCCACATTCTTCTTAGACTTTGTTGTGGCTTGCAAATGGTTTAAAGTTTGATGTTGTATGTTGTACATGTTTTGAAATCAATAATTGCACATTCTATACAAAGACTTTGGATGATAAAAGCACAATACAAAATAATGGAGTCAGTCTAAAAACTGAGTCGCTCCAATTTTCCACATCAAAAGATCAAAATCTTGTACTTGGATCAATAAGATATTATGGTATAATAGAAGAGATATAGGAGGTTGATTACACTAAGTTTTTTGTTCCATTGTTCAAATGTAACTGGCTTGACAATAAGAGTGGTGTAAAAGTAGATGAATTGGGTATTGACATTAGTTGATTTTCAAAAGGTGGGTTATCGAGACGAACCATTTATCATGGTACATCAAGCATCTCAAGTTTTTTATGTTAAAGATCCCGCGTTTGATCATTGGTATGGCGGTCTTCAAGGCAAAAAATAAATTGAAGTTAACAAAGACAATTTGATTAATATTCATATTGCTCACAACCATTCATTTCAAACAACGACAAATTTGGATGACCACCCTCTACTTGACGATGTACATGCAATTCAATCATATCATAATGAGGGAATATACATATGACTAATCCATATCTTTATGTATTAATTTCAAATTTGTGTATAAGTTTTTTATTAATATTACATAAGACTTTTATTAATATTTCATATGACTCCTATTGCATGTTTTGTTAAATTATATGATATTACATAAGTCTTTTATTAATATTTCATGTTGTTATTTATTTTGACAGATATATGGCTGACCACCCACATTCATCAAGGGATGAGGCTCCCTCATCCAAACCTACTAGAGGAGCCACCAAGTTGAGGCAACTGATGGTCAGAAGAAATAATGGTGAAAGAACACCTGTGGATGTTAATTTGGTCACTGGTGTGGCATTTGACCCAAATGCAGATGTCTTTGGATCGTACCTAGGAGTACTGGCGCATGATAGGATTAATATTCTTACTTCATCTTTTAACCATGTGTCCGAGGTTGATCGAAACATTATATGGAACGATCTATTGTTAAGTTAATTAATATCATTTGAATTACAATTTGTTTATATTGATAATTTTATACGGATACAACTTTATTATGTTTATTGCAAATGACATTTGACATTCCAAATGTTGCAACACTTAGAAATAAGTGTTTATCATCTATTCCTGAAAATTTTCGGGGTTTTAAGACTAAGTTGACCTCGAGATATGTATTTGGAGCCAAAAAAATGAGTCTCCATGTGAAAAATATAGGACCATTGATGAGGAGACTTGGCGCCTCTTTGTAGAGAGTCGGACATTAGAGGCATGGCAGGTTAGTATAGTTGATATTATTCAATTCCTCATTAACAAATTTATATCATTTGAACTAATTCATTATATGTGACAAGCAACAAGAACCAAAGCAAAAGGAATAAGTGCTCAAAATAAAACAAAACTCCACCTATTATCTCGTGGTAGGTATAAGAAGCTTCAGGAGAAAATCCTCAAGCAAAAGGCAGAAGGTAGATCCTCATCTGAGGGTGGTAGCCCCTAACCTCCTTCTCCACCTTCTCGGCATGAGAAGTGGAAGTTGGCTCGTTTAAGATAATCGAGCGCCTACTCTTCTAAGACTGTACGAGAAATACCTGAAAAAATTGTAAGTTATCACTATTCCTAAAATAATAATAGTTTCATTATAGATACTATATTGAACTTTTTAAAGAATAATGATGTTTTTTATGTTACAGGACTCCTTGGTTGAGTAGAGCTCCCAAGGTCAATTCACTCTAGAGGGTCGATAGGATATTCTTACAAGTACAATTGGACGACTTGAGCACACTGGATGAGTGTGTGCTGCTGGTAATAGAGTAGGCATTAGATATTTTTTTGGGAGTTCTTCGCATCAGACTTCCTATGCATACAATGAAGAACAAGAACAAAGGCTAACACAAGAGATCTCAAACAATCTTAGGGTAGAGCTTAAGGCGGAGCTTAGGGCAGAATTGTATGTTGAAGTCACTACAGAAGTGACTGACAAAGTTATGCGCAAGTTCTAGCAGCAGTTTGAGACTTATGAGATGCTCCCGCAACCATCTCCATTACAAGAACATGTTGTGCCTCCCACAAGTAAAATTAATAAACATTTTTGTTGAATAATTTATTATTTGTATAATCTAACATTTACTCTGACAGGGAGAAGCGGGAAAGGAAGTTGTTCAGCACCAGTAATCCCAGGGGATGACATGGACGATGGTAGTCCATGTCTGCTATACATTTTAGATGATACTGATGACAAATTTATGAACACCGAAAAACGGCGCCAAAGGACTCACGGCCTAGTTAGTTATATGATTTCTTGATTATTTAAGACTTGTGAACAAATTGTTATAAGTTTCAAATGCAAAAGACAAAAAAGTAAACATGTATGCATGTGATGATCAATGGGAAAGAAGAACACAAACATTGAACGAATTATATGGATGAGTATGTTGTTGGGGTAATCAATTTCATCTTATCCACTTTCATATATATTACGAATTCATCATTTTTTTCATCAATGTTAATGTCACTCTCTAAATTACCTTAAACCCGATGTCTCGGCGAAGAAAGTGTATCCTTAATTACGAGTTCATACAATTCCTAGCATCCCTAATAATTAATTCTGAAGCACAGAAGCTTAAAGACAACCAACCCTCATATCCCTATGTCTAGGCAATATGCTTTTGGGAGAATTTCCCCGGATCTAGATTTCCCTGTATGTGTCCATATCGACAAAACCACTAATCATGACATCGAATGAGTTAAACAATGCACGCTTTAAGCAAAGAGGAAAAACCCTAACTAATGATGAATGAAAGCATGTATCATAAATATGATGTTTAAACACAAAATTCCATATATGAGAGCTTCAAAAGATTACATTGATTCCCCAACAACAAGAAGAGTTTAGTTCACCATATTCATGGTGAAACTAGATGAAATACAATGAAAGTGTTAAAGATAGAACCCTAGAAAGTTGAGTAGGTAGCCTTAGCATCCAAGATCTTCCTCCAAGGGGTGGAAAGGTGAGTGTTTGCTTCGTACTCTGCCAAAGATACAAACCCTAGGAAGTCCTAAAGCTTATATATTATTCGAAATATTACAGAAAAGTGGGCTTAAGCCCAAAATACTGCCGCTTAGCGGTAAACTACCGCTCAACGGTAAGTGCGTGTGTTGATTCTTCCCCTCAGCTGCATTTTCACCCCTCAGCGAAGCCAACGGGTGTTCATTAGTGCCGCTCAGCGGTAAACTGGCGCTGAGCGGTACTTGCGGCTTCTCTTCTTTTGCACTTTTTGAGTTCTTTTCTGATTCCATCTCTATCCTTCTTCACTTCTTTCATCAAATTCACCTTAAAACCTGCATAAAACACTGAAATCAAGCATAAACCTCTCCAGCTCTCTTATTTCCAAAAATATAAACAAAAGTATGATTTCAAGCTAGTTTCTAAGTGTTAAAGGCTGGTTTTAGTATCAATTTTAAGCATGAAAATAACAGTTTTTCAATTGTTATCAGGTACCAGGATGATGCTGGTAGCTCGTGGAACAGTGTTTCAGGCAGCGACTGTTGTTCATGGTATGAAGCTATCAGAGGATGAGGTGAAGGTCTCAGTAGTTATCATACCAGATGCCTCAATTCCTCTGCCCATAGATGAGATTTTCACTGTGACAGAGACATTCCATGCTTTTATCGCTTAGCTTAAACACTTGAATGGTTATGTTTCTGACCCCCTCGTATGGACTCCTACTTTACACTCCTCAATGTTAAATTTTACATGTTATTGATGTTAAACCTTATCTTATTTTTCCATGTAACAACAGACGCATGGACAAGAAAAGATTCGTTTATCTGAGGACGATCCTCTTGGTGCATTGTGTAAGACCCTAGAACCTCAAGAATTTACCGAGTTGTAAAAACTTCAAGTTATAATGTAAAATAGAATGCTGTAAAAGTTTGACATTGTTTACTATTTTAATTATAACTTTTTGTAGAAAATATCAATTGAGTTGATTTTTTTTATTGGATAGTAGACTCAAAGAGCTTCAATTTGAGTACTCATACGCGTATTTTCGATTTCGGGAAGGGGGTCAACCGGACTATCAAAGTTGCGACAATTGTGCTGCTGGGGGGACTTGCGCCCAGCGCCCTATTCCCAGGGGTGCCCTAGCGCGAGCGCTGTCAGTTTTCACGGTTTCAAATTTGAAATAAGTGGGGATTGCATGGAAAGTTGGGGAATATGCTCCATACCCATAATGTTGGTCCCTTGGGTCAAAGAGGATCGTGGGCAGATCTCCTTTCCAATTATTAAATGTTTCTTTGTGGATTAAGGGACCATGGTGTCCCTTGGGTAGATCTACAAGTGTTGGAAAAGGAAGAAATGGGTTCTACACTTGTGGGAGAGCAGTCCTTGCTGCAAAATCCATGAGAGAGGTGAAGTTGAGAGCTTCTGAAGTTGCAAGGAGGCCAAGGTGTTGCAAGTCTTGTGGAGATGGATTCAAGATTTACAAAGGAAGTCTTCAAGAGGTAAGGGGAGCTAGATTCTTTTCTATGGGTTGTATGAACAATACATGTGCAGAAATCTGTAATATTCTGTTGTTTGATGAACAAGTTTGTGTTTAGAGTGACCTTGTTTTGTA
>JAHCHA010007282.1:1931-12412 GCA_027742795.1 Vigna hirtella
ACAAATTCCATATATGAGAGTTTCACAAGACTACATTGATTCCCCAACAACAATACAAGGTTTAGTTCACCATATTCATGGTGAAACTAGATGAACAATAATGAAAGAATGGAAGAGATAGAAAAACCCTAGAAAGAGAAGAGGAGAGCCGTCACCATCTCCCAATCTACCCCCAAGGGGTGAAAAGTGTGTTTCTGCTTCCTCCCAGCCAAAAGATACAAACCCTAGGACATCCTAAAGCTTATATACTACCGCTCAGCGGTAAGTGCGTGAGTTGATTTTTCCCCCTCAGCGGCATTTTCACCCCTCAGCGGATCCAACGTGAGTTTCTGAGTGCCGCTCAGCGGTAAACTGCCGCTGAGCGGTATTTGCGACTTCTCCTTTTGCACTTTTTGATGTCTTTTCTGATTCCATCTCTATCCTTCTTCACTTCTTTCACCAAATTCACCTTAAAACCTGCATAAAACACTGAAATCAAGCATAAACCTGTCCAACTCTCTTATTTCTAAAAATATAACCAAAAGCATGATTTCAAGCTAGTTTCTAAGTGTTAAAGGTTGCTTTTAGTATCAATTTTAAGCATGAAAATAACAGTTTTTCAACTGTTATCACCTTAAACCCGATGTCTCGGTAAAGAAAGCCTACTCGTAATCACTAGTTTACAATGTCTTGTCTCCCTAGCAATTATTCATGCATTACATTCGCACAGAAGCTTAAAGGCAACCAATCCTCCTATCCCTATGTCTAGGTAATATTGCTCTTGGGAGAATTTCCTCAGTTCTAGATTTATCTATATGTGTCCATATAGATAACATCAATGATCATGCAATTGAATGAGTTAAATAAAGCATGGATAGCGTGTAGAAGAAAAACCCTAACAATTAATGAAGCAAAACATATATAATCAAGAATCAATTCAATACATGAGAGTTTCAAAGGATTACATCGGTTCCCCAACAACAATGAAGGTTTAGTTCACCATAGACACGGTGAAACTAGATGAAAAGCAATGAAAGAATGAAAGATAGAACCTTATAATTTGAAGAAAGGAGCTTCTGCATCCAAAATCCGCCTCCAAGGGGTGAAGAAAGTGTGATTTCACCTCTTGCTGTCCAAAGATACTAACCCTAGGTCGACTAAACCCTTATATAATTTATTAAGAATTACAGAAAATAGGCCCAAGCCCAATTAAATGGCGCTCAACGGCACTTTTGGAGCTTAGCGGCAAGTGCGGTTCTTCTAAATGGCGTTCAGCTGTAGTTTTAGCCCTCAGCGGTGACTGCGGTGCTTCAGAACGCCGCTCAGCGGTAAAAGTGGCACTGAGCGGTGAATGCGACTCTTCTTTTGTACACTTTTACTTCCTTTCTTGAGTCCAGCTCCTTACTACTTCAACTTCTTTCATCTAATTCATCTTAATTCCGGCCAAAATAAGAAAAACCAAGCATAAAACCCATCCAACTCTCTTATTTCCAAAACTTAAGCAAAAACATGATTTCAAGTTAGTTTCTAAGTCATAAAGGTTGTTTTTAATGTCAAAATTAAGTATAAAAATAATGGTTTTTCAACTGTTATCACCGGTGCTGAGCGGCCCTCAGTGGGCCCTCAACACCATATCAGAAAAATCCTCACGGCCTTTGCTGGCCAAATGCGCTACACACACACTTTCCACCGTGCAATAATCATTAATAATCCATCCTGCAGCAATTTATTCAACAGATCTACCACTAATCATTCATAAACCTCAAGAATGAAAAACTATCAAGAGTTAAATATTGAAAATGCAAAATGCTTACTTGAGTGGAGTTCCAAATGTTTCAAAATGTGCACAAGAGCTAGTGGAAACTTAGGGATTCTCTCCACAATAGCTACAACAACCACACAAACCCCAAACTTAGTGAATGGAATGAAGCAAAGAGTAGTGGAGATGGTGATTTTTGGAGAAAAGATGAAAGGGGGAAGTAGTAGGGAACCCTAATCAAAGATTTTTGGTGGCTGGAAAGTAGGGGAAAGAGAAGTAAGGGAGAAAACGCGCACTTTAGGGTTAAAAGAGTGAAATGGGACTAATGACGCTGAGCTTTATAAGCCCAAAAACCCAAACAGCGTCGCTGGCGATCAGCGCCCTTCTGAGGGACGCTCAGGGCGACGCTGGTAAAATCCCTCAGTTTCAACTCTTAATTTTTCACATTTTTGCTCCTTCAAGACTTTCCACCTCAAGCATAACGTCTCACACTTAAAATAATTAAACTCATGATGCATATCAAACCATAAATCCACAAAAACATCCCTAAAACTAAAGCATATCAACAAAACAAAATTAAAAGTTCTCAAAAACAATGGGTTGCCTCCCAGTAAGCGCTTGTTTAACGTCACGAGCCTGACGCCATAATGTTTAGTTTGAAATTTTTATGTTGGTGTTCCTTTTAGTTTGAGCACACCAACTTGTCTTTAACAACTTCCTGTCCACCTTCTTAACCCTTCTAGAATATGGAGCTTCAATCTCAATACCTTCATTCTCTTTAATCTCCTTCACAACCCATAACCTATTATTGTATTTGATTGGTTTTCCAGGTTTGAATTCTTCATCTTCAATCTTCAGGTCTTGATGGATTATCTTCTCTTGAATCTCTTTCTCTTCTTCCTTTACCTGTGACAAGAAACGATTTTTACCTTTCTTGACTAAGCTTGCAGCTTGTTTAGATACACTAGTCTTTGACACTTTTGTATCTTTTGGACTAGCTGTCTTCTCTTGAATCGACTGCTCATCATCAAAGACATTGAAAATCACCTCTTCATCTTGGTCTTTAAGAATTAATACTCCATCATCTACATTGATGACAACCTTAACTGTCTTCATGAATGGCCTTCCAAGAATCATAGGAATCTTCAAATCTTGCCCCATCTCCATTACCACAAAATCCATCGGGAATTTTAATTTATCAACTTACACCACAACGTCCTCCACTATGCCATATGGATTCTTGGTAGATTCATCCGCCATTTGCAACACTATCTTTGTCGGTTTGACCTCAAGATCACCAATCTTCTTTAGTATGGATAAGGGCATCAAGTTGATACTAGCCCCTAAATCAATTACAGCTTTCCCTACTTTATACTTTCCAATATTGCAAGAAATAGTGAAACTTCCCGGATCTTTGACTTTGGGAGGGAGTGTCTTTGCCAAAAACACACTACAATTTCCATGTACTTCAAGGCTTCCCTCATCTACATATTTTTTCTTTTTGAGGGGCTTTTTCAACCATCTTGCATATGCAGGGATTTGGTGTAATGCTTCAGTCAGTGGAATGGTATTTGATAACGGTTGAAAACCTGTTATTTTTATACTTAATTTTGATATTAAAAACAACCTTTATGACTTAAAAACTAGCTTGAAATCATGATTTTGCTTAAGTGTTGGAAATAAGAGAGTTGGATGGGTTTTATGCTTGGTTTTCTTGTTTTGGCAGGAATTAAGATGAATTAGATGAAAGAAGTTGAAGTAGTAAGGGTTGGACTCAGGAAAGGAAGTAAAAGTGCACAAAAGAAGAGCCACAGTCACCGTTCAGCGAAACTTTTACCATTGAGCGGCATTCTGAAGCACCGCAGTCACCGCTGACGGCCAAAAACTGCAGTTGAGCGCCATTTAGAAGAACCGCACTTACCGCTGAGCGCCATTTAATTGGGCTTAGGCCTATTTTCTGTAATTTTTAATAAATTATATAAGGGTTTAGTCGACCTAGGGTTGGTATCTTTGGACAGAAAGAGGCGAAATTACACTTTCTTCACCCCTTGGAGGAGGATTTTGGATGCGGAAGCTCCTTTCTTCAAATTCTAGGGTTCTATCTTTCATTCTTAAATTATTTTTCATTTAGTTTCACCATGTATATGGTGAACTAAACCTCCATTGTTGTTGGAGAACTAATGTAATCCTTTGAAACTCTCATGTATTGAATTGGTTCTATATTTTATATGCTTTGCTTCATTAATTGTTAGGGTTTTTCTTCTACACTCTATGCATGCTTTGTTTAACTCATTCAATTGCATGATCATTGATGTTATCTATATGGACACATATAGGTAAATCTAGAACTGGGGAAATTCTCCCAGAAGCAATATTACCTAGACATAGGAATAGGAGGATCGATTGCCTTTAAGCTTCTGTGCGAATGTAATGCATGAATAATTGCTAGGGAGACAAGACATTGTAAACTAGTGATTAGAAGTAGGCTTTCTTCATCGAGACATCGGGTTTAAGGTAAATTAGAAAGTGGCATTAACATTAATGAAGAAAGATGAATTCTTGAATACATGAGAGTGGATAGGATGAGTCGGAAACCCCAACAACATAATCATTCATATTTTACATCAATCACTTTTGCATCTTTCTTTCAATCCAATTAATCAAAACTTGAATTCATGTTTATTTTCTGCAATTCAAACACAATGATTTTGTTTACAAGTCTAATTTAATCAAGAAATCACACAACTGTTTAGGCCGTGAGTCATTTGGGAAACGATACTTGGTCTTACCATTTTATTATTACTTGATACGATTCGGTACACTTGTCGAGTGTTAACAAGTTTTTGGCGCTGTTGGCGGGGATCAAAAATTTGTTTATCAGTAATCCCTAATTTCTTGAACATCTCCTTAAAACACCCTACTTGTCTCTTTTTCTCCTTTCTAGTAAACTCTTTAGGGTAAGGAAGAACTTTCTCAATTTTTCTCTCTTTCTTCTCTCCCTCTTCTTCTTTTCTTTCTTCCTTTTCTTTATTCTTCTCCTTCCTCTCAACCTTACTTTTCCTCTCACTTTCTTCTTTCTTTTCACTCAACTCATCTTTTTCTTTCTCTCTATTTTTCTCTCTTCCAACCTCTCACTACTAATGCTTATGATAGCATTACACTCCTCTTTAGGGTTAACTTCAGTATTAGCCCCAAACTGTTTTTCAGATTTTTCTCCAACTTTTTAGCCAATTGGCCAACTTCTATCTCTAAATTCCTTTTAGCAGCTTCAGTGCTTTTGTGATTGGAGATAGACACTTGCATAAACTGTTGGAGTGTCTCTTCTAACTTTGCAGTTCTCTCATATAGTGAAGGTTGTTGTTTCCACTGCTACTGTTGTTGTTGTGGTCTATTATATTGCCCAGCTTGCCCTTGACCCATACTTGGGTGAGGTTTCCACCCTTGGTTGTAGTTACCTTGGCGAAATTGATTACCTTGACCCCTAAAATTGACTTCTTCATGGGTCAATTCCAGCATAGCACATTGACCATTAATATGATCACCACCACACAACTCACAAAGTTGTTGTTGAACTTGAGAAACGTTCTACAACTGCCTTGGTGATGACAAATTTATGAACACCGAAAAAAGGCGCCACAAACTTGTTGAACAATCGGCAAGTATGACCAAATCGTTTCAAGTAATAAACTCGGTAAGACCAAGTATCGTTCTCCCAAAGGACTCACGGCCTAGTTTAGTTATGTGATTCATTGATTATTTAAGACTTAAGAACGAAATAAGTGGAATTTAATATGCAAAACAGAAAATAAACATGTATGCATGAGTTTTGATCAATGGCTAAAACAAAATACAAACACTTCAATGGAATATATGGATGAGTATGTTGTTGGGGTTATCAATTTCATCTTATCCACTCTCATATATTTTAGGAATTCAACATTCTTTTCATCATTGTTAATGCCACTCTCTAAATTACCTTTCAAAAAGGCTTCTCCCTAATTACGAGTTCATACGATTCCTAGCATTCCTAATAATTAGCTTTTTTAGTGCAGGAGCTTAACGACAACCAATAAACTATTGGGAGAGATTCCCCGGATCTAGACTTCCCCGTACGTTCCCGTATCGACAAAATCAATAATCATGCATTGAATGAGTTAAACAAAGCAAGCATTGAGCAAAGAGGAAAAACCCTAACTAATGATGAAAGAACGCATAGGTCTTAAATATAAGATGTAAAAGCAAATTCCATATATGAGAGTTTCACACAAGACTACATTGATTCCCCAACAACAATACAAGGTTTAGTTCACCATATTCATGGTGAAACTAGATGAATAATAATGGAAGAATGAAAGATAAAACCCTAGAAAGGTGAAGAGGTAGCCTGATCATCCAAGATCCTCCTTCAAAGGGGTGGAAGAGAGAGTGTTTGCTTCGTTTCTGCCAAAGATACAAACCCTAGGAAACCCTAAAGCTTATATACTATTCATAAATTAGAGAAAATTAGGCCCAAGCCCAAAAATAATGCCGCTCAACGGTAAGTGCGTGAGTTGGTTTCTTCCCCTCAGCGGATCCAACATGAACTCCTGAGTGCCGCTCAGCTGTAAACTGCCGCTGAGCGGCAGTTGCGGCTTCTCCTTTTGCACTTTTTGATGTCTTTTCTGATTCCATCTCTCTCCTTCTTCACTTCTTTCACCAAATTCACCTTAAAACCTGCACAAAAACACTGAAATCAAGCATAAACCTGTCCAGCTCTCTTATTTATGAAAATATGAACAAAAGCATGATTTCAAGCTAGTTTCTAAGTGTTAAAGGTTGCTTTTAGTATCAATTTTAAGCATGAAAATAATAGTTTTTCAACTGTTATCACAACCCCAAACTTAGAACTTTGCTTATCCTCAAGCAAACAAGATGTAACTCTATCTTCTACCAATTCATTTAATGGTTCACTCATTCAAAAATCTTCTTTTCAAGATAAGTAAAAGCTTCAATCAAACTTATGACCAAGATTTCAATCAAGATGTGCACATGCTTTGGTGTTCACAAAATCACGTAATATCCAACAAATGCTATTTTTTTATGAATGATCAATCAATTAAGCATGGATTTTCATGTGCTCATGGAATATTTCCTCACTAAGTAAAGTGTTTCACTCACACACAAGTGTATAAGAGGTAATCACTCATTCACTCTACTATCACAATGTCACATGAATCAACTTTGCCTTTCATTTAACCACAATCAAAACATTTACAAACATGCATTGAAGGTAAAAAATGTATATAGGAGGAAAAACCCATTGAAGGTAAAATTCATCATAGCTATTTTCAAAATAACCATTCTATACATACCCTCAACGTCAAGGCCAGAGGAGAATAAGTAGAATCAAACTTGCAAAAGCCTTGCAAAAGTACTCAGTTGAAGGGTGTAGGTTTTCTAACTTGAATCTTTTCTCAAGCCTCAAGACGATGAAGGTGGGTTGTTCAGGGTAGTCTGTAGTTGATGCTCTGTGCCAAAGCCTGCAGCCTAGCAATTGAACAAAAATGAGCATTTTAGCAGTAAAAAAATTGATTTGGGAATAACAATTGAAGAACTAAAATTGGGACACAGATTTCTGAAAACATTTCAGTTCAAGAACCTCAGGTAAGCAAGTCTCCAAGGTTTCCAATTAGAATCGATCCTAAGAAGGCCCAAAATCCTACAAAGAATCCTATACCCATGCTTATGTACAATGCTTCATAGAAATCAGAGTCATCTCCATCCTTTTCTGTTCCTGCTTCTGCCTTTGCTGTTGAATAGTCTCCAGGACAACTTTTGTTGAGTTGTTCACCACAAAGATCAATATTTCCTTCAAAACTAGAGGCTTCAAAGGTCTCCAATAAAAACCAACCTAATTAGGCAGGACAAAACCAAAATTGAAAGAATCAAAGGTTACTCCTCCACTCTTTTAATAGACACCAAAGCAACAGATTCATGTATCCAAAGAAGTGGTTACCTCCACTCATGATTTTGTACAATAAACAAAGAACACGATATATGTCTTCCTAACCTACTACTTACCAAGGTTCTACTCCACACAACTAAAATATTGGAGGTCTTTAAGTTTCTGGTTTCTTCGAAAGATCATCAGAGGCAAAATTTCATCACAGGCTAACATGTTCATTTCCTCAACAAAATCAAAAAAATTGAAAAGCGTCCCAACACAGAACAACAAACCCTAAACCCCACAATTTCTCCCAACATCAACCCTAAAACCCCAAATTTCAATGCCCACTGAAAAATAATCAAACTTTCTCAAATGAGAACGCCACACACAGCAATCGGAACCAAAAATTTAAGGGACCACGTTACCTGCAGCACTCCAAAACGCACCTCACACAGAAAAATAGGAATCGCGATAATCACCAAGATGGAACCGGTACTAAGGTTTTGACCTACACAAGGATGCCAAAATCGCAATCCTACAACAACAACGACGATACCTGTTAAACCAAAAACTAGTAGGACCAAAGACAAACCCAAAAAGGGAAATCAATCAACGAAAAAATGTAAAACAGTGCACAATCATACCTTCATACTGCTTCAATGCGAGTGAAAACCAACCACAATAATGCCTCCTTCCTGCCCTAATTTTAAAGACGGAGAAATGCGAGTGAGGACTGTCGAGAAATGGGAGTGAGAGGGATGAGACGAACGAAAGAGAAGAATGAGAGTGAGAGGCAAAGTAAAATGAAATCTAGGGAGAGGGAAATGTGAAAAATAAGCGAGGAAGAGATATTATATCTGATTTTTAAAACTCCGTCATAATAAGTCAATAATAGGTTTTGCATTTATTTACAAATTTGTCACCGTATTTTATATTATAACTGATTTTTAAAACTACGTTATAATATGTGTTAAACTTATTTACAAGTTTGCCACCGCATTTTATATTATAACTGATTTTCAAAACTACGTTATAATATGTGTTAAACTTATTTACAAGTTTGTCACCGCATTTTATATAACTACGTTATAATATGTGTTAAACTTATTTACAAGTTTGTCACCGCATTTTATATTATAACTGATTTTCAAAACTACGTTATAATATGTCTTCAACTTATTTACAAGTTTGTCATCGCGAATATGTCCTATTATAATGGATAATTTTTATCCGTCATAATAGGTTCGTTATAGAAAGGTCTTTTTCTACTAGTGGCATCTTTAGATTGCAATTGTAGAACTCCCTTTTGTTGCAATGTAGTCCTTTCACTGTGCATCTCATAATCATTTGTAGCCATATTTTCAATCAGATCATAGGCTTCCTCTGGAGTCTTGCACTTGATATTACCTCTAGCTGAGGCATCTAGCATCAATTTAGTTTGTGAGCTTAGACCTACAAGGAATAGAATGTCTTGTCTCCCTAGCCTATCCTTAATTACTAGTTTACAATGTCTTTTCTCCCTACAAATTAATTCTGAATTACATACGCACAAAAGCTTACGATAACCAAAACTCATATCCCTATGTCTAGGCAATACTACTTTTGGGAGCAATTCTCTAGATCTAGGTTTCCCCGTATGTGTCCATATCACGAAAACCAATAATCATGCCATGAATAAGTTAAACATAACAAGCATTGAGCAAAGAAGAATAACCCTAAAAATTAATGAAAGAAGCATAAATCTGAATTTGTGTCAATTCTGTCAAGAGATACCCTTTCTAGGTCGAGCTAATCCTTAAATAAGGCTGAATTAGGCCATGGCCAACGTTGCCACCGCTCAACGCCCCTACTTAGGGCGCTCAGGCGTGCTTGCGAGAGAATGGCGCTCAGCGTCCAATGGAGGGCGCTCAACGCCCCAAAAAGGGCGCCCATGCGTGACTGCGAAGCTCTAGCGCTGAGGGTCATGAAAGGGGCGCCCAAGCGTGAGTGCGACCTTTTGTAACCTTCTCTTCTGCTGCTCTTTCTCTCCTTTATGAGTTCCAACTTCTTGACAACTTAACTCCTCTTCCAATTCATCCCAATTTCCTACAAAACTAAGGGAAATTAATGATAAAATCTTCAAGTGTAACCTCAACTCTCTTATTTCCCAAAATAAACCAAAATCAAGAGAACAAACAAGTTTCTAAGTCAAAAAGGGTTCATTTAATATCAAAATTTACTACTAATAACAATGAAATCAACAGTTATCACCCCAAAAACGTTTTAAGATATCGGCAAGTGAACCGAATCGTATCAAGTAATAATAAATGGTAAGACCACGTATCGTTTCCCAAGAGACTCACGACACTAAACAGTTATGTGATTACTCAACTAATTAAGACTTTTGAAGAACTATTTAGGGGTTTTGAATGCAAATGGAATAAAAATAAACATGAATGCAATTTGATCAACTGATGCTAAACACAAAGATGAATGGATGATATTGAAAATATGAGATGAATATGTTGTTGGGGTTTAGATTTCACCAAGTTTCCTCTCATGCATGTATATGAGTTCATCTTCTTCATTAATGTTAATATCACTTTCTAAATTACTCAAAACTCGATGTCTCGGAGAAGAAAGTCTATCCTTAACTACTAGTTTACAATGTCTTGTCTCCCTAGCAATTAATTCTGCATTACATTCGCACAGAAGCTTACGATAACCAAAACTCATATCTCTATGTCTAGGCAATACTGCTTTTGGGAGAAATTCTCCAGATCTAGGTTTCCCCGTATGTGTCCATATCACGAAAACCAATAATCATGCCATGAATGA
>JAHCHA010007284.1:4944-16899 GCA_027742795.1 Vigna hirtella
AGGTGCGTAATCAAATAAACCCTAAAATAAAGATTTAAACTTTAAACGGATGTCATCCTTCAGCGGATGTCAACATCCGTTTAAGGTGAAACGGATGTCGACATTCGTTTAAGGCCAAATGGATATCCCACATCTGTTTTGGCCTTCGCGGCTCTCAGAGACAACCAAGCACAACAGCAGCACATGATAAACAGATATACACATTTAAACTAACCTAGGATGGAGATGAAAAACCAGATCTACCGCTAGATCTACCTCCTCCTCTACGCTTCTCCACACCAGGAATCAACACCAATAATAGAAGGAAGCAAAGGGAAAGGGAAGTGGGGAAGAGAAGGTTGAAAGAAAAAGAAAGAGAAGGAAGAAGAAAACCTTGAACGAAGATGGGAAGAGAAGAAGAGTGAAAGATGTGGTGTCGTGGTGGGGTGCAGCTGTTGCGGGAGTGAAACGGAGAGGTAAATTAGGGTTTTGAAATATGTTAAGAAAATTCCAAAAGGTAAAAAGTAAAAAAGTTAAAACATAAGGGTAGTTTTGGAAATAAGATAAATTGGGGAGGTGGAGGGAGTAAGGGGTGGTGGTGGAGGGAGCAACACCCTAGATCTACCAATGTATTCTCATCTCGTCAAACTATTAATGAACCAAAAGACATATCATACAAATTTTATCTAGATATTTCCACACAAAACCTTCATATCAACAAATCACAGGACATGCAATCATTCAAACTAGATTTGACCATTCAGATACACGTATTGATTTTGTACTCTCGCGAGTTATGCACTTATGGTGGCCTCTACTACTCTACATAGTCGTTTCCAATGAATTTTACCCTCCCACACACAAGGTTAGTCTGTTAATTATTTTAGGCTAAGGTAAAGTCCCCAGACTAGAACCTCTTCGTACATACCCCAACCTTCTCTACTTAAGATTGGATGATTACATTAATGCAACAAAGGGATACGACAACGATTGTTTTTTATCTATGACAGCAGTTATAGAACAGAGATATATTTAGGCGAGGTAAAAAGTAGGGGACAGACCTGAACATACCCAGAAACACAAAAATAAACCTGCACAGAAAACATACATGCACAAAAGAACAACTATATTAATCTGGTTTTTGATTTTCATAGTTATGGTCATTATCTTTGAATGAAATTTTTTTAGCACTCTTTTAAACTCATATTTGAGGAGAGAAATCCAAAGAGCCCTTAATTCGGATCAATTTGAAGTTTAAAAAACATTTGCATTGCAAATCTTAAAATGACCCTAGTTTGCACTTCAGTTACCCATTTTCCTATTATTATATATGCATTTGGGTTAGAAAATTCTCTTTTATATCGTGGTAGCTCGTGTAGCTAGCTAATTCTTCCAGATCTCCCAAAAAAAACTTTGTTTTCTGTTTTTCGTAAATTTATTTTGTTTTTTTGAAAACTTTGCAAAAATATTTAAAATAGTTAGACTTTGAGTTTTGAGTTGAAT
Source organism: Vigna hirtella (assembly GCA_027742795.1). Lineage (NCBI taxonomy): Eukaryota > Viridiplantae > Streptophyta > Magnoliopsida > Fabales > Fabaceae > Vigna > Vigna hirtella. Next base: position 6,427 of record JAHCHA010007284.1, read on the forward strand.
TTTTTTGTGAGTGGTTTCCATGGTTTTCTGGACCTTCATACAAATTTTTAAATCATTTGGAGTTCATTTGAACATACTCTCAGTTTTACCTATACATATGAATAACTAACAAACACCCAAACGAAAACATCAAAAATCTAAAATGAAACTAACCTTGAAGGTGAGTTTGGTGCAAATGAAACGAAATGAAAAAAATATTCAAAGAGAACCTGTGGACAGAATCAATTGGTCAAAATGAAGAGAAAATCATACCTAAGCACTTAATAAATGTAAAATGAAAGAAACAATGAAACAAATGTTGAAGATGATGGTCACAAGGAAGACGAGAGACTAAAGCGAAAGAGCAACAACGACGCAATAGAAATTAACTCTATCTGAAAATGACTTTGTTCTCAAAATTTAACCCTAGAAACATGTTATTACCTTGGTTATTGTATTAACCGAGACAATAGGAACTATATGGCCTCGCCTCTATTAAGAACCGCTGCCTAAAACCTCTTAAAAAATTAAAAAAAAATATATTTTCAATTATTTTATGCCTCAATTCGCAGCATAACAAAGGAATAAGTGTTTGATAGCCTCGGTTCTCTAAACAACTGAGGTCATAGACCCCTTTATGCTTCAGTTCTTTATGAACCGAGGCATATATGTTTGCAATAATTGGAAAAAGGCCACCGTGCAATTTTATGCTTCGGTTACAATGAAACTGATGCCAAATGCACGTGTTAAAATCCATATTTTTTACTAATGTTATTGGAGCAACAAGATAACTCACAATACGGAATCCCTATATCAATACATACACTAAAGAAACATCACCATACAATCTTCTCACGAGATCCATGAAATTATGTTAAACACATACAATACTCATATTCATCAACAAACTTGCAACCATGTTACTAATCAATGAAACATCACAAATTCATATTATAACCAACCATTTTTTTAACATTCACATAATCACACACATTAAACACATCATAAGAGATATATGAAAATCTAGTTAAAATTCTGATATTTTGACTCAGCCACTAGATTTGCTTGCTTAGTGAAGCCTACTAGCCCAACCACTAAATATATGCTTCCTCAATTAGTAGTGCTTGATAACACACTTGCCCAACAACCAAATTTATACGCTCAGTGAGAGAACCATTTAGATTTAAAATCTCCCAAAAGTCGCCCAACAAGTATATTTTTGCCTAACGACCGTCAAGTCAATCAACCCCCTAACTTTGGAATTGCACAGCGATATTTTTCTCGCTTCGCGACCACCAAGTTAGTAGCTCTCTAACTTTGGCTTCACCTAACGAGTTTACCTAATTCTGCTCAAAATAGAATTTTGCAAAGAATAGAATTCTGCAGATTTATGTCATTCCAATCTTGAAAAATTAGTCTAACATCAACAGATGCCAAAATCAACCAATCCTTAGACCATACACCATTCAATGACTCAAATGACATCAAATGTAATCTATACCAAACAACATGACAATATTACAACATATGATTACTAAAGACGATTCAAAACTGCTAACTCAATTTAATAGATCAAAATTCATCTCACAAGCCAATTTTACAAAACAACTATCATATAAGCCTAAAAATATAAATTTTAGTTTCTTATCAATTAAAAACAAGGTAATTAGTTTCCCTTATCTGGTAAAGGATCAAACAACTCTAAAAGTCCTAAAAAAACTTCAACTGCTCAAGGAACTCTATCTGCTCCTACAATCATAGAAACATCATCAGGGTAGACAGTCTTGTAGAAGACTCATATGGCACATGCAAAACACAAAGTGCCAACATACAAGGTGGAAACAAAATTGATCCAAGGAGAAGAGTAGAAAAACAACTCATTCTAACAAAATGATCGGGTAGACTTGAAGATCTCACCGCGAAGATAACTCAGGTGATCTTCGATTCTTAAATAGATTAATAGAGAGTAAGGACTCTTAGAGAGAAGTCAAAGAACTCTAGAAATTTGGTTTATGAAGAGATAATATGTTTTAAAATAATAAAACTCGTTCATAAGAGAACTATTTATATTAAAATCTTTTAATATTAAAATAGTCGAGTTTCACTATTTTTAAACCATTATCACTTCTAAAATATCATTTTCAAAGTCTTTATAGGAAATACTTACAAAAGTTCTTGTGAAAAATAATTTGCAATTTTTTTTAAAAATATTTTGCATAAAACATTTTTCATTGAAAATAGTATAGAAAATACTTGTTAATTTTATAATTTTGTAAGAAATAATTATCTATGAATGAATTATCAGTTAATTATCACTCCTCCGTTGTTGGCGGTGGTACCACCACCACCACCTAGCGCGGTTGTCCCGCCGGCGCACCACGGGCATCAGCCATACGTGGCTCAGCATCAACAACAAGCAGTGTTCGGTTCTTACGGCGCTCCCCAATCCTCCACAAACGAGGTTCACACCCTCTTCGTCGCTGGCCTTCCAGAAGATGTAAAGCCGTGCAGAATCTACAATCTTTTTCGCGAATGTGAGGATCTCATCATAACATTAATTTTTTGTTACTTGTTTTGCTCATTAACATCAAATGCATTTCTCTACGTAGATTTACTTGTTTTAATTAATGTGGTTTACAGGGCATGGTGTTTGATCTTGGGTAAAAAAGTAAATAAATATAGTTAAAGTAAAAAAAAGGTACTTTTGTACTTAAAAAAAATTGGGGAGATTTGGAGAGGTGCAGGAAGGATTTGGTGATGGTGGTGGAAGCAACTACCATTTTTAGCAGGTATAGAAGTATGAGGTATAAAAAGTTTTAGACTTTTTATGCCAGTTCTAGAACAGGTATAAAAGTTCGATACTTTTATACCGGTTGATGCTAGAATAGGTGGAAAAAGTTTCATTTTTTATATTTGTTGATGTTGGAACAGGTATAAAAGTGAGATTTTTTTATATCTAATCTACCTTTAACAGGTATAAAAGATGTCATTTTTTTTAAATATTTAATTTGTATGAGCTATTATCCTTATTTAGACCTGCATAAAATTCATTTCTAGAATACCGTCTGAATAATCAATAACAAGCAAAATAATCAATATCATTTCTATTATTAACACATCAATATAGTTCATCAATGTAATATTTACCTAACAAAGTTCCTAAATATATTTACATAACGTAATTACACATAAAATAGTTTCTCAACTCAAAATGTAATATTGAAACATCTAATTATCTATAAACGGTTAAAAGAAAATGCAGTCTATTGCTCCCGAACATCCTTTATGAAATGTTGCTCCATTGGAAATGTGTCATCAAATATCTTCACAATCATCAACCTAAAATTTTAAACAATAGAACCATGAAGATTTCAAGTAATTACAGTATAATTGGCCAAAACATTGAATCTCCTTACCATATGGTTCAATGCCTTTGTTAGAACCTGTTGTGTGAACACAATACATTTCTCAAAACAAGCCGAGCAAGCATCTGTTTTCGGATGGTGAAAAAGATTAATTCAGAATTCACCTCAAAAGTTTTTAAGGCTTTTCAATAATTGACACATCAGAATTAGTTCAACTAACATTGATGAAAAGGATTATACAAATCAGACTTGAAGAGTTTATTTTTTCAGCCACTTTAACGTCTGTTAGAGGGGCCCCAACGTTTATAATATTATAGACGTCGGGGACCCCCCACAACGGACGTCTAAAGGGCTGACAAGGTAGTTGAAGAGTTTATTTTTTCAGCCACTTAAACGTCCGTTAGAGGGGCCCCGACGTTTATAATATTATAGACGTCGGGGGCCCACCATAACGGACGTCTAAATGCCCCCGCGAATATGAATATTTAAATCAGAAAGACGTCATATTAGTTAGGGCCCCGACGTCTATAATATTATAAATGTCGGGGCCCCCTAGTACCCGACGTCTACTGCCATTTATACTAAAATCGCGAACCCGCGAGGAGTTACGCTCACTGTTCATCGTCTTTCCCGCGTTTTCTCTCTGCGGCATTGCATTTCCAGGTGCGTTTTCTCTCTTTTGGACCGTTTAAATTTACTTTTACTCCGATTAAATTACTCTTTGATGAAATATCTTTGATTTGAACCGATTAAAAATCGTTTTTGGTGCGTTTTGGTGCAGTTTCTGGCGTGTTCTTGGGCGGTGTTTTTTACTCTTTTTGGCCTACGTTTTAGGTCGTGCACTCCTTCATTTCCCTCCATTTCTTTTTGAATCTGCTAAAAAGGTTAGCTTCTTTGTTGATAATTTTTTTGTATGGATGTTATTGGGTTTTGTGTATACATTTTATTAGCTTTTGCGTATGCATGTTTTTGACTTTAAGGTCTGCATGTGTTATTGGCTTTTGAATATGCATGTGATAGTTGTGTTATTATAATTGGCATGTTAGATTATAAGTATCAAATCATTAAGTGAAACTTAGTTCCCGTTTGAAATTTAACATAAACGATTAATCTTTTAATCGTTTGTATTAAATTTTGAATTGTCCGATTGGACAGTTTGAGAAAATTATTTTTCATAATTTGCAATAACATGTAAGTTGGAGTTTATGGATAAGATTGATAAAATTTCGGTTCAGTATTTGTGTTGTTCTCTGGATGCATATTTGATTATGGTCATTGTTGACTACTCTCATTTCATGTATTTCGGAGATCAATGCGAAATGCTGCCGAAAATCTTATCAAATTTATGATGTAGACTTCTTTACACGTGTCTTAGCAAATTACGAAAAATAATTTTTTTGAATGGGTAGGGCCTAACCTTGTGAGAGTTAAAAAACTTAAACTGATGATTTTACGAACATAGTATGGATCGAAGCGGGATGAATGAACGTCACATCAATGAAGAATATGATAAGGGTGTTTCGGAGTTCTTGCAATACGTTGAACAAAATGCTAAGTCTGTGAACGGGACATATTTTTGTCCTTGTGTTCGTTGTCTTAATCAAATACGGCAAGACTTAGGCAATGTGCGTGACTATCTATTCATGTTCGGCATAACGAGGACTTATACCGTTTGGATTTGGCATGGAGAAGTACTAGACCAGCTTACCACGTCACGAGGAACGGATTATGTGGAAGAATGGATGAGTGATCATTTAGAGGACATGATACGTGATGTCGGTGAAGATAATTTTGGAAGAACTAATTTTTATGATTCTCTTATAAATGATTCAGAGCAACCGTTGTTCCCAGGATGCTCGAACTTTACACGTCTGTTTGCAACTTTAAAGTTGTTTAGTTTAAAAGCAAGGAATGGATGGACCGATAAAAGTTTCACAGAGTTGTTGGAGTTGTTGAAGGAGATGCTTCCAGAAAATAATACTCTACCTATTCGTAATTACGAGGCAAAAATTTTTTTATGTCCAATGGGTCTTGAATATCAAAAGATACATGCTTGTCCTAATGATTGTGTTGTGTACATAAAGGAGTTTGCTTCGCTAAAGTATTGACCAACATGTGGTTTATCTCGTTTTAAAAAGAAATCTGATAGAAACACTGCTAATGAAGGTAATGATGGTGCACCTGCTAAGGTGATGTGGTATTTGCCTATAATACCTAGGTTCAAATGTATGTTCTCTGTTAAAGAAGATGCAAAGAACCTTAAATGGCACTTTGACGAAAGAAAGTACGATAATCTTCTTCGACACTGTGCTGATTCACCACAATGGAAAAAGATTGATGAAAAATTTCCAGAATTTGGTGCAGATCCAAGAAACTTAAGACTTGCACTTGCAACTGATGGTATGAGTCCTTATGGAAACTTAAGTAGCAAACACAGTTCATGGACAGTTGTGCATGAAGAGAAAATATGTGATGTTGTCCATGATGATATCGGGTCCTAGACAACCTGGAAATGACATTGATGTTTACTTAAAACCTTTAATTGATGATTTGAAATTGTTGTGGGAAGAAGGGGTCGACGTGTTTGATTCACATGTTGAGGAACAGTTCCGTTTGCGTGCAATGTTGTTCTGCACTATAAATGATTTCCAGCGTATGGAAACATAAGCGGTTATAGTGTTAAAGGTCATTTTGCATGTCCCATATGTGCAGAAAACACTAGTTACCGTCAATTGAAGCATGGTCAAAAGACGTTATATACAAGACATCTAAAATTCCTTCCTCGTAATCACCCTTATCGTAGATTGAAAGTGCTGAGGATGAGGTTGTGTCCAGACCCCGGAATGGTGAACATGTGTACAACGAAGTCAAAAACATTGACATTGTGTTTGGAAAACATCATAAAAGTACATTTGCAAAAAACATTTGGAAGAAACGATCAATATTTTTTAAGCTTCCATATTGGTGTAAACTTGATGTTAGACATTGTATTGATGTGATGCACGTTGAAAAAAATGTTTGTGATAGTGTCATCGGAACTTTATTAAACGTCAAAGGGAAGAGCAAAGACGGAATAAAAGCATGACAAGATTTGGCTGACATGGGAATCCGATCTGAGTTACATCCACAGATAATAGGAAGACGCACCTATTTTCCCCCAGCCTGTCACACACTTTCTAAAAAAGAAAAACAAAGTTTTTGTAACTGTTTAAGAAGTGTGAAGGTTCCACAAGGTTATTCTTCAAATATTAGTAACCTTGTTTCTATGCAAGAGTTAAAGTTAGTTGGTTTAAAGTCTCACGATTGTCATGTATTGATGCAACAATTGTTACCTGTTGTTATTCGAGGCATATTACCTCCTTCTGTTAGGGGTATTCTAACACGTTTGAGTTTGTTCTTTAATGTCATTTGCAAGAAAGTTGTTGACCCTCGAGGTTTAGATGAATTGGAAAATGAAGGAATAAGACTACTATGTCAATTGGAGATGTATTTTCCACCTTCTTTTTTTGATATCATGGTTCATTTGATTGTTCATCTAGTCAGTGAAATTCGAATATGTGGGTCGGTCTTCTTAAGGTGGATGTACCCAGTTGAAAGATACATGAAGATCTTAAAGGGATATATCAAAAATCAGTATAGACCAGAAGCTTCAATCATAGAGCGATACGTTGCAGAAGAAGCCATTGAATTTTGTTCAAGTTATATGCCATCTTGTGAACCAGTGGGTCTTCCCAAGAGCAGACATGAAGGAAAATGTGAAGGTAAGGGTGTTCGAGGTGTGAGAATTCAAAGTGTTAGCAGAAAAGAAGTTGACCAAGCTCATTTGTACATCTTAAACAACACTATTGATGTGATTCCTTACATTTCTAAACACGTTAATGAAATAAAGGCAGCAAACCCAAGAATGAGTGAAAAATGGCATCTTAATAAATATGTGAAAACCTTCTTACAATGGTTTAAGAAAAATATTTATGCGACTCCTCATGTTTCTGAAAGTTTATTGAGGTTATCTCGTGGGCCGAACACAGATGTCATTACATATGGTGGGTACTATATAAACAATATTTCTTTTCAGACAAAGGTAGAAGATGACAAAAGTAGAGTTCAAAATAGTGGCGTCACACTACAAGCTAAGGTTGTGCACTTTGCTAGTTCTAAAGACAAAAATCCAATCACAACATCCATGAGTTATTTTGGAATAATACAAGAAATATGGGAAGTTGATTATGTCACTTTTAGAGTCCCAGTTTTCAAGTGTAAATGGGTTGATATAAATTCTGGTGTCATGACAGATGACTTTGGTTTCAAATTGGTAGCCTTGAACAAGATGAATTACACTGATGAACCATTTATCATGGCTAGTCAAGCAAGACAAATATTCTACGTAAATTATCCAGCGAATAAAAAATGGTCAGTGGTTTTAGAAGGAAAAAACATGCATGGACATGATGATGACGATTCTCTTGTTATACTTGAGACAACATTTGTTGCATCAAGACCCATTGAAGACCCAGTTGATGACGTTGCAGATGACATCCAGGTAATTCGTAGTGATCACAATGAAGGGATTTAGGAGAAAACAATATCTTAATAGGTTGTGATATTTTTTGTATTGACTTTATATGTATGTTCATCATAATTGAAATATTACTAACCTTGTATAATTTTTCAGGTATGTCGGCCTCAGACTCAGGATCGGGACAGACCAGACGTGGTCGAGGCATCACACGATTGGCAGATGTGACATCCGGACGCGTTGATGGATAGAGGAGACATGTTGACATTGACCCCAGATCAGCTCAAGCATCAGGGCCAAATGCTGATAGGTTTAGGAGTTATTTGGGTAAGTTAGCAAAAAGCCATGTCTCTATCCTTTATGCAACTTGGGATGACGTCCCAGAGGTCGACAAGAACCTCTTATGACAAGATATTCAGGTATGTTTACTTAAAAGAATTTTGATATACTTATTTCTTTCATCTTTTCTTATCAATAACATGGTTTTTGTTTTAAACAGCAACATTATGATATTCCAAACACAATACAAATTAGAAAGAAAGTGTTATCGCATATAGCGATAAGATGGAGGGATTTCAAGACAAGGCTGACACGACTATATGTCTTTGGAGACAGACAACATGACAATCCATGTCAGCAGTATACCTTCACAGAGGAGGAGTGGATACAGTTTCGTGCATCTAGAGAGTCTGAGGAATGGAAGGTATGTTTCTTAACATCTAAAAAGTCTTTCATTGAGTTCTTATGATTTTACACTTATTTATATACATGGTTTCACAGGGTAAAAGGTTAGCCGCCCAAGAAAGACAAAGGCTAAACGATGCACCACACTTGTTATCACGAGGTGGTTATGCAAAACTGGAAAAGAAAATTAGAAAGTCTAGAGCGGATGCCTTGGGACTTGAGTCGCTAGACCTAGCACCTGCACCTACTAGGTACGAGCTGTGGAAGGCTGCTCGGACTAAATCTGATGGGAACATGACATCTTCCTCAGCTGCCTTGATCTCACAAAGAATTGTAAGTTCAAATTCTAAACATTGTTTGATTGTGTATCTATCATAGCATGTCTTCTAAGTAACTTGGTTTTTTTATGTGCAGGATGAGTTGGTTGAGCAGCAGACTCAGGGAACATTTGATGGCCAAGGTAGGGACGACATTTTAACAACGGCCATTGGAAAGCCCGAGCACCCAGGACGTGTACGTGGAGTTCCTGGGACAATTGGTCTTCGTGACTACTTTGGCCCTACACAGAAAACCACTCAATCAATGAGTAAGGAGGCACTGAGGCAGATGGATCTTCAGTGGGAGGAAAGACTCAACCAAAGCATGAGATCAATGAAGCAACGATTCATGGAGCAGCTACCAGAACAAAAAGAAATACAAAGAGTGCTTGAAGAGAAGCTGCATTCCATGACGCAGGGCAACATGGGGCCGCTGAAACTCCCACACCACCTCGTGTCAGCATTAGAGGATCATGCTCTGCTGTAGAACCTACTCAGTATAGCGGTCAATATGAGTTGTTGGTTGATGGGGATCCCCCACGCATTGTGGCTGTCGGACGAGTGCTTGAGGGAGGGCAGACTATTCATGGTGTTCCCATATTACCCCACCACGTGCGTGTGACGATTGACGAGGTTTGGGATCCCTAGGCTCAAGTGCCTATACCCACTCTAGAAATTAATTTTGTGGGGGAGGCCATAGGATCATTTATAGCCTGGCCTAGAGCATTGATCATGTCACACATCGCTACTCGACGGGTATAATGTCTTTGTTATTAATATTTCTATGTTAAGTTTAAAAGTATTTGTTGATAACTCTTTGATGAAATTCTTATCTTCAGTTCACACGTCCTCAGAAGCAGCCGATTCATGATACAGTCATACATGAAGATGATGACATGGCTGAAGCGGAGGATGATCCTCTATCAAAGCTAGTGACAAGATTACCCAGGTTGAAGAGAGCACCATTAGAACTATACTGGGATTTGAGAGTATTTGGTCTTCCCCCCCATGTGCCAGTATATATCCCATAGCCTGATGCATTGGAGGTGATTAGAGGAGACAGGATGTTGAATATTTCCATCATTCAACTATGGTGCATGTAAGATAGTTAATTTTGTCTTCCATATTACTTTTATTTAGATTCCTAGTTTCTAACAACTTAACTTTGTTGTTTTAGGTACATGGACACAGTCGTTGTAGACCAAGGTCGGTCTTTCATGTACGGATTTGTTGAACCTCAGACCATTCAACCTTTTGGTAACACACTTGAAAACAGACAACATTATTTGCAAACATGGATGGATGAGTCAAAAAGAGACGTATACCTTGTGCCATACATTGATGGGTAGGTGTTGTTATATGTAAAAGTTCATTATTAAAGTTTCCTTAATTAGTTAAATAACTATTTGTCCTTCGTGATAGGTCCCACTGGCAACTGATGGTCATCATTCCCAAACAATGTAAAATTATATGGTTTTGTTCGTTGCATAGGAAGATGAAAAATGACTTGAGAACCATGCTTCAAGGGTAAGTGTTTCTCCAAAAATGACTTTGAATTTGATGTTCACCTTAAACTTTTATGATAAATATAGTTATATTAATTTTACTTTGT
>JAHCHA010007287.1:8790-24960 GCA_027742795.1 Vigna hirtella
GTTTCAAGTAATAAACTCGGTAAGACCAAGTATCGTTCTCCCAAAGGACTCACGACCTAGTTTAGTTATGTGATTCGTTGATTATTTAAGACTTAAGAACGAAATAAGTGGAATTTAATAAGCAAAACAGAAAATAAACATGTATGCATGAGCTTTGATCAATGGCTAAAACAAAATACAAACACTTCAATGGAATATATGGATGAGTATGTTGTTGGGGTTATCAATTTCATCTTATCCACTCTCATATATTTTAGGAATTCAACATTCTTTTCATCATTGTTAATGCCACTCTCTAAATTACCTTGCAAGAAGGCCTATCCCTAATTACGAGTTCATACGATTCCTAGCATTCCTAGTTCTTTTAGTGCAGGAGCTTAACGACAACCAATATATTATTGGGAGAAATTCCCCGGATCTAGACTTCCCCGTACGTTCCCGTATCGACAAAATCAATAATCATGCATTGAATGAGTTAAACAAAGCAAGCATTGAGCAAAGAGGAAAAACCCTAACTAATGATGAAAGAAAGCATAGGTCTTAGATTAAGATGTAAACACAAATTCCATATATGAGAGCTTCAAAAGATTACATTGATTCCCCAACAAACATACAAGGTTTAGTTCACCATATTCATGGTGAAACTAGATGAATAATAATGGAAGAATGAAAGATAGAAAAACCCTAGAAAGAGAAGAGGAGAGTCGTCACCATCTCCCAATCTACCCCCAAGGGGTGAAAAGTGTGTTTCTGCTTCCTCCCAGCCAAAGATACAAACCCTAGGACGTGCAAGTCCTTAAATAGGGCATAAAAATAACATAAAACAAGTCCAAGCCCATAAAAACAAAAGAAAACCGGTCCAAGCCCACTTAGAATGGCGCTCAGCGGTATTTTACCGCTGAGCGGTAATACCGCATGATCCATTTTGCCCCCAGCTGCTGTTTTTGCCCCTCAGCGGTGATTTTGGCACCTGAAAAGTGCCGCTCAGCGGTATTTTACCGCTCAGCGCTACTCGGTCACACTTTTTCTGCGTTCTGGTTGATTTTTCAGCATTCTGGTTGACTGGTTGACTTTTCTGGTTGACTGGTTGACTTTTCTGGTTTCTGGTTGACTTTTCAGCACTCCAATCATTCGGTACTTCAATTCTTCTTTCAAATCATTCAATTAGCCTACAAAATCAAGGGAATCTTGCACAAAACCATTAAATTCACTTTCAACTCTCTTATTCACAAAACTAAAGTAAAAATATGAGTTCAAGCTAGTTTCTAAGTCTTAAAGGTTGCTTTTGGTATCAATTTTAAGCATAAAAATAACGGTTTTTCAACCGTTATCAGTCATTTTGTTTTTCAATGAATCAAACGAAATTTATTGATTTTGTTCTGAATGATGTTTGAACGTTGAATTCGGCGGGTGATATGATCATAAATGGGGCAACAATGAAGAGCTTTCAAAGTGACAACAAGCATAAAAAAGAGTAGAATAGGTTTCATAGGCATGTATTTGCCTCTTTGATTTCTTTCTCTTAGTTCTTGTGAATAAACGCTTATAAACTCTTCTTTCTCTTTAAGAACAAGCAATGTGGGACTCTTCATGGCTTGGTCTTAAAAAGAAAAGAAGAGGAAATGGGCGTCCTAGGCGTGTAGCATTAGATAGCATAACTAGTTTTCATGTTTTGAACTATAGGAGAACTAGTTACCTTATAAACCCTTTGGAGTGAGAGAATTAAGCATTGTGGGACTCAAAAGTCCCTAGAGGAACTGCAGCAGCTGCTGGACGGCCTCCACACTCATAAGTCCCACATCTCCTAGATCTTGCATCCTAGCTCACTCCAAAGGTTATATAAGAAGGCTTAGTAGGGGTCTCCTTTTTGTACCTTACCTTGATTCAATGAATTTGAGTTGATTTGCACTTTTGCAATCTTCTTTGAGATAGTATTCTATCTCCAAAGTCCCTATTTTGGGCAGACCTTATCTTGCTCAAGCAAGTGGCGGTCCTCCTTTGATGCTTATCTTGGAGCTTCCTTCAAGTGGCGCATCTTCAAATCATAAGTTTCCTCTTCCTTAATCTCTTCCATTTTTAATTTCTTTCCCATTCTCTTAAATGTAATTTAGTATATTCTCTCTAGGTATGCACTTCCCCATCATGTGGTATCATGAGCCTTAGGTTTTTGATCTCTTAGGAATTGCATGCTAGAGTAGAATAGCTTAGATATGTTCATTTTCGCTGAGCCATTTTCTGTCTTGCCCAGCCTCTGCGTGAAAATACAGTCAACTTGTATGATTTAGTTTAGCTTCATTTCTAGTCCGTTTTCCATGCAAGTTTTTTTCAAAGTTTCGTCTGGATGTCTAGTTTCATGTAAAATTTTTACTTTGTTCAAATTCGTTTTGTGGTGTTCCCAGTAAAAAATTTTCTCCACTATGTCAGTCCAGTGCTTACTCTTGTGTATGACTTCTAATTTGTTTGCATTGTTTGCTTGCTGTTTGGTACTTGTGGTGGCTGAATTTGATCTGTGGACGGTGCTAAGGCCTACCAATACTCTTAAGCAAGGGTTAAACACTTCATATCACAGCTTGGAGGTGATTATCCGTAGCTGTCCAGAGCATTATACAAGCAGTCATTTCTTCAAACAGCAACAATGCTATTGGAGGTCTTCCACAAGTAGGTGTCCTATTTCCTTTTGTTTGTTTTTCCAGCTTATAATTCTTGTCTTGGCTGGCTTATTTGCATCTTTCTTGCTTGCTTAGCTTTGATTTTGAGTCATATGTGTTTCCTCCTTAGGAGTTTTCTAGCAAATAATTCTTGAAATTGCACTTCTTAAGAGTCTTGTTGCATCTTGGTTCTTGTATGCTGAATTGAGTTTGATCAACCTAGGATTTAAGTGTGTAGACTTTGCTTGTATGTTCTGTATTAGTAGAGGCATTACTTACATCCAATTTTAGCTTTAATCAAATACACATACTCAATTAAATCCTCCTTGGCCGAGACTAGTGATATCAATTCTGTATGATTAAAATAAAAATCAAACCAACACCAAATTTGGTTGTTGTTTTGTGCTAGTCTGGCTGAGAAGTTTGCCCACTGTTTTGGTGTGTTTGATAGCTAATTTTGCAGCCTCTTTTGTCATAAAATTATAGAATATATAGGTTTGAAGTTTGCCAAATTAATTCCATCCATTGCTAGATCTTACTCTTCATGTATGCATAGAATTTTGGTGTGACTTGTTTCTTAGTTGTGTCAATTTTTCTTTGCTGTCTTGTTCATTTGTGCCACTGTTTTGCCTCCATTTTTCTTGCTGTTTTGTCTTCATAAAATCATTAGATTGCTGCCTCCTTTTTCTTTTTTGTGCCAAGTTTCTTGATTTTTTAGGATCCATTTTCATCATTTGTCTTGTAGTTTTCATTCATTCTTTGGCTTCTACCATGTGCTGTCTTGATTTGGCTTCTTTGCATTGAGGGTGGATTGTACATCTTTCCATTTGCTTTGGACTTGAGTTGGTGCTCTCAAAGTGGACTTGTGAGACATTACTATTTTGAAAGAAGAGTGCATGTGAGTAGAGTGATCTTGCTTTGTTTCACTAAAACCGTGAGTCTTGAGCCTAAATTTTTGGTGCTATTGGAGTGAACCTTGGCTGCTGTTTGTGTGACTTTTGTTGCTGTTTTAATATTGTTTCTAACTTGTTTTGTTTTGAAAGTGTTGTTGCTGTTTGCATTAGAACACCATGTCTGCAGGTTCAAGCAATTCTTCTACCACTGGAAGTAGCCATCAAGAAATTGCCTCTAGCAAACTTGACTGGATAAAGGCCTTTCAACAAATGCAACATCAACTTGACTCCATTAGTAAACGGCTGGACAAGGACGCGAAAGCAAAAGGGGAGCAACCTCATGGTCATGATCATGGTTTCTACAAGAAGAAGCAAGAAGCTAGAACCGTAAATGTATACCTTCCTTCGCCAAAGAAGCATCCAGAAGATAAAGCTATGGACCAAGGCCTTACACTACCAAAGTTGAACTTGCCTACTTTCAAAGGGGAAGCCGAGCCGTCTATTTTTCTAGATTGGATAGCTAAAGTAGACCAAATTTTTGATTTGTATAGTGTAAATGGACCTTTGCGTGTAAAGTTAGCTTGTTTAGCTTTAGAGGGATACGCCAAACAATGGCTAAATAGGAGATACTTAACCATGGCCTCACCCGCGAGTACATGGGAACATTGCAGGGACATTTTGTACCAACGTTTCGTACCTCCATATTACCATAGGGACCTCTTGATTAAGCTCCAACGACTTACTCAAGGTAGACGAAGTGTGGAGGAGTATGCTCGTGAGCTTGAAGTGCTCCTACATCATACTAACCTTAAAGAAAATGATCATGCAAAAATAGTTAGAATAAAAAGAGTTCAAAACATGAAAACTAGTTATGCTATCTAATGCTACACGCCTAGGACGCCCATTTCCTCTTCTTTTCTTTTTAAGACCAAGCCATGGAGAGTCCCACATTGCTTGTTCTTAAAGAGAAAGAAGAGTTTATAAGTGTTTATTCACAAGAACTAAGAGAAAGAAATCAAAGAGGCAAATACACACCTATGAAACCTATTCTACTCTTTTTTATGCTTGTTGTCACTTTGAAAGCTCTTCATTGTTGCCCCATTTATGATCATATCAGCAGGGCTTCGACGTTCATACAAGAAGGTGTTGTGTGACAGTTACTAAGCATAATTACACGATGTACTTCATCAGTTCATCTATAAATATAGCTTGCATTTCACATAATCCCTGCCTCCTGTTTCCGTATTGAACATATTAGGATTCATGCTTTTTATCTCCATTGCATTTTCTTTTCCTTAGATATCTAAGCCTTTTTGTTCTTCATATTGCAATTTGATAACTTGAACTTGAAAGTGGTTCATTCATCGTCATTTCATATGAAGGAGCCCTTTCAAGTTCAAGTTAACAAGATATTTTTGTAGTACAGAAATGGTTAACATTTCTTGCTGAAAGGGAAGTGCTTAGGAAAAAGAAATATGGTTCACAATATGTTTAATGTTGAAACAATTACTGTTGTGTAATCTGCCAGAGTGCGTCTGTCATTATTCTCTCCAGCCATCTTTTCAGTGCTCTAGTCAGATTCTTGCAGTGAAGGTTGTAAAAGTATCTTTGGAGAAGGGAATAATTCTCTAGACGTTCGAATTCTCCTTCGCCTTCTACTCTCGTCCAATCCTTCAAGAAGAGGTTCAGAGTTTTTCTTACTTCTAGTACGAATCTTATCCTACTACATACACAAGAAAACAAAACCCTAGAAAACAATTATTAACACAAAACAAAAACAAAATAAAAAAGGGCGCCCGGGCGGTGAGCGGTGGTTTCCTGCGCTCAAGGCTCCAAAAAGGGCGCCTAAGCTTCGAGCACTCCTTCCTTCTAGTGATTTTCCAGGCCTTTCTGAGCTCCATCTCCATGGCACTTCATCCCTGCTTTCCATATTTTCTCATTTTCTACCAAAACAAGGAGAATTAATCATAAAATCATTAAATTCAACCTCAACTCTCTTATTCACACAACTTAACAGAAAAACATGACTCCAAGCAAGTTTCTAAGCAGAAAAGGGTGCATTTAGTATCAAAATTACATCACAAATAACAATATTTTCAACTGTTATCATGTACCGAATCGTATCAAGTAATAAACATGGTAAGACCAAGTATCGTTTCCCTAGAGACTCACGGCCTAAACAGTTATGTGATTTCTTAATTAAATAAGCCTTGAAAACAAAATCTTTTAGTTTAAAATGCAAATACCAAAAAGTAAATATGCATGCAACTTGATAAATTGGACAAAAGTACAGAGGTGAACGAATGAATTTGATATTATGGGATGAATATGTTGTTGGGGTTAGATTTCACCTAGTTTACTCTCATGTATATACAAATTCTACTTCTTCATTAATGTCAATGTCACTATCTAAAGTACTTAAAACCCGATTCCTTGGCGAAGAAAGCCTATCCTTAATTACTAGGTCATAATTCCTTGCATCCCTAGCAATTAATTATGCATTACATACGCACAGAAGGTTAAGACAACCATAACTCATACCCTCATTCCTGAGCAATACTGCTTCTGGGAATAATTCTGCAGAACCTGAATTGTAAGATACCTTCCGGTACTCATGCAAATCATACATCATGCTAATGAATGAGTTAAATAAAGCAAGCAATGAGCGAAGAAGAATTACCCTAATAAATAATGAAGGAAGCATATATAATTAAGAATCAATTCAATACATGAGAGTTCTCAAAGGTTTACATCATTCCCCAACAACAAAATAGAGTTTAGTTCACCATTGACATGGTGAAACTAGATGAATAATGGAAAAAGAATGAAAGATAAAATCCTAGAAGTTAAAGATAAGAGCTTCCGCATCCAAATTCGCCTCTAAGGGCTCAAAGGGTGTGTTTTTGTGCCCCTTCCGTCCAAAGATACAATCCTTAGGACGTCGAAGTCCTTAAATAGGTCGAAGCCCACAAAACTGGCACTCAGCACCCCACTTAGGGCGCCCAGGCGGCGTTCCGAGTTATCTGACGCTTAGGGTCAGCTCAGAAGGCAAGCAGGCGTGGTGCAACTCGAGGAACTGGTGCTCAGCGCCCCAAAAATAACGCTCAGGCGTTATTGCATTCCTCCTTTCTGATGCTTTTCCAACTCTTCCTGAGTTCCAACTCCTTACTACTTCAACTCTTCTTCCCAATCATCTCAATTCCGGTTGAAAACAAGGAAATCTAGCATAGAATCATTAAATTCACCTTCAACTCTCTTATTCACCCAAAACTATGATTTAGAGCTAGTTTCTAAGTCAAAAAGGGTGTTTTAAGTATCAAAATTAAGTATTAAATAACAGTAAATTCAACCATTATCACCCTCAACGTCATATGCACACAACCATAAACAGCAACAAATCCAAAAACCACAGCATAGGCAGATTTGCCAGCACTGAGCGCCGCTCAAGGGGCCCGCAACGCCATACCAAAAATCAAAATCAGGGCCTTTGCTGGCCTAATGCCTCACACAAGTACTTTACACAGTGTTATATTCATCAATAATCCATCCCAACATAGTTTTATTAGCAACATCAACAATATATCATGCATAGACATAAATCTCTATCAAAAATCAAAACTTTCAAGAGCAAAAATTGAAAATGCAAGATGCTTAATTGAGTGGAGAGCAAAACTATTGAAAGATGCACAAAAGAGTAGGAAAGTCTAGGGCTTGTGTAGACACTAGCAGCAACAACTCATAAACCACCCCAAACTTTGATGTATGGAAGCAAAGTGAGTGGAAATGGTGATTTTTGGTAGGAGAATGAAAGGGGAAAGTGAGAAGGAACTCTGAGCAATGGGTTTAGTGGAACTAGAGACTGTGAAAATGGAAAGTGAGGGTCTGGGCGGCGCATTTAGGGTTAAAAAGGTTAGTTGGGCCTAATGATGTTGAGCCCTAAAAAGCCCAAAAGATTATAACCCATGTCGCTAGCGCTGAGCGCGACGTGGTACTTCTATTTCCCCTCTTTTCTTGCTTTCCCTGGGTGTCCCTAGGCAGGGGCCCTCAACTTCAACCCTTAATTTTTTCAGATTTTTTGCCCTTTCAAAACAGTTTCCAACTCAAGCTTAAACATCTCACACTTAAAATAATTAAAGCTCCCGATGCACATCATAACCATACATCTACAAAAACATCTCTAATGGAAACTAGATCATATCACACAATAACAAACACACCAAACATAACCAAATAAATAAACAAATTAGAAATAAAAGTTTCTAAAACACTGGGTTGCCTCCTAGCAAGCGCTTGTTTAACGTCACGAGCCTGACACCACTATGCTCAGTTTGAATCTTTGATGTTAATGTGGCTCTTGCTTTAATCACACCAACATATCTTAAGCAACTTCCTGTCCACTGATAATGGGTTAAAATACCGTTATCTGTGATGTAATTTTAATACCAAATACACCCTTTTCTGCTTAGAAACTTGCTTGGAATCATGTTTTTCTGTTAAGTTGTGTGAATAACAGAGTCGAGGTTGAATTTGATGATTTTATGACTAATTCCCTTTGTTTTGATAGAAAATGAGTTAATATGGAAAGCAGGGATAAAGTGCCAAGGAGATAGAACTCAGAAAGGTCCAGAAAAAGCACCAGAAGGAAAGAAGCTCGAGGCTTAGGCGCCCTTTTTGAGGCTTAAGCGTAGGAAGTGCCGCTAACCGCCCAGGAGCCCCTTTTTGGGGCACTTGAGCACTGGATGAAGAAGGCTTGGGCGTACACTGGAAGGCTTAAGCACAGGTAGTGTCGTTCACCGCCCGAGCGCCCCTTTTTGGGGCGCTTGAGCACCGGATGCAGAAGGCTTGGGCGTACTCTAGAAGGCTTAAGCGAAGGAAGTGTCGCTCACTGCCCAGGCACCCCTTTTGGGGGCGCTTAAGCGCCGAATGTAGAAAGCTTGGGCGACCTCTGCGGGGCTTGAGAGTGGAAGACCATCGCTCACCGCCCGGGCACCCTAAGTGGGGCGCTTGAGCGCCGGCGACTCAAGCTTGGGCTTTACTTTTGTTCTGCTTCTGTTATGTTTAAAGGACCCAGGCGTCCTAGGTTTGGTATCTCTAGCTGGAGCAACACAACAGCACACTCTTCTACACTCTGAAGGCGGATCTAGAGGCGGGAGCATCCTCTTCTACTTTTAGGGTTTCACTATCTCCTCCTTTTCCATTATTCATCTAGTTTCTCCATGTCTATGGGAAACTAAACTCTACTTGTTGTTGAGGGATGATGTAACCTTGTGAACTCTCATGTATTTGAATTGATTCTTAATTTATATGCTTTTTCATTAATTGTTAGGGAATTCATCTATTTCAATGCTTGCTCTATTTAACTCATTTCGTAGCATGATTCATGAATTGCTGAATGCCGGGAGGTTCCTTACAATTCAGGTTCTTGTTGAATTCTCATAAGGGTAATATTTCTCAGGGATGAGGGTATGAGTACGTGGTCGTCTTAAGCTCTTGATCTTCACACTTAATTTTCTAGGAACGCTAGGAATTGCACGAACTAGGAATTAAGGCAGGGTTATTGCGCCGAGGGATCGGGTTCTAAGTAATTTAGTGAGTGATGTTAACATCAATGTAAAAAGAAGAATTCTTATATACATGAGAGTAAACTTGGTGAAATAAAACCCTAACGACATATTCATCTCATATTAAACAACATCTGTTCATCTCTGTGTTACTCTACTATTGATCAATTTGCATTCATATTTAATTTTATGCTTTTACATTTGAAACCAACAATCTCGTTTTATTTACGTCTTAATTAATCGAGCCATCACGGAACTGTTTAGTGTCGAGAGTCTTCTGTGATACGATACTTGGTCTTACCATTTTATACCACTTGTGCGATTCGGTACACTTGTCGATCCATCAACAAGTTTTTGGCGTCGTTGCCGGGGACTCATGTTTTAAACTATTCTATTTGTGCGATTCTCAATTAATTTCGACTTTATTTTTATCCTTTTTTTTTGTTTTGTGTCGTTATTATTGTTTTTATGCTAAAAGTGTTTTTTAGAGTTTGTGTCTAGTTTGTAGGATGCAATACGAACAAACTGATTTCTACCACAATTGGAGATCTCATTCTAACATGGGATAAGATCAATTTGGACAAGCTTCCAGACAAAAACAATGGCTGCAACAACCCTCCCTCTCAGAAAGAATAGCGAAGATGGATGACACCCTTCAACAGTTCATCCAGGTGTCTGATTTTCTTCACAAAAGCAATCAAGCAGCATTCAAAAGGATAGAGAAGCAACTCTATCACATGATTCAAAAGCTGGATGACCTAGGGAGTAACTTGAAAGCTAACTCCAGAGAGGAATGCAAAGTTGTTGTTACTAGAAGTGGCAAAGTTTTAGATGAGAGAAAAATAGAGAGAGAAGAAAAAGAGAGGTTGAGTGAAAATGAAGGAGATGAAAATGAGAAGAGAAAAGAAAAAGAGAGTGAAGAAAAGAAAAAAAGAGAGGAAGAAAATGAGAGAAAAAAGAGAGAATCTTATGAAAAATCCCTTCCTTACCCAAAGAATTATTCCAGGAGGGAAAAAGAAAAGCAGTTTGAGCGTTTCATGGAAATCTTCAAGAAATTGGAGATTAATATACCCTTCTCTGAGGCTCTGCAACAAATGTCTTCATATGCTAAATTTCTGAAGGAGCTCCTCACAAAGAAAAGGAAGTACATTGAAGAAGAAACCATTGAAGTTCAAGGAAATTGTAGTGCTATCATACAAAAGCTCTTACCCCCCAAGTATAAAGATCTAGGAAGCTTCACTATTCCTTGCACTATAGGGAATATCTCTGTTGGGAAAGCACTTATTGATCTAGGAGCCAGTATTAATCTCATGCCGCTTTCCATGTTTGAAAAGATTGAAGGGTTGGAACTCAAGCCTACTCGGATGACTCTTCAACTTGTAGACAGATCCCTGAAATATCCTTATGGGGTAGTTGAAGATATGCTTGTGAAAGTAGATAAATTTCTTTTTCCTGTGGACTTTGTCATCATGGAGATGGAGGAGGATGTGAATGTACCTATTATTCTTGGGAGACCTTTGATGAAAACAGCACGAGTTTTGATTGATGTGGAAAATGGAAAACTAAAGGTGAGAGTACAAGATGAAGAAGTAAATTTTGATGTCTTTAAAGCCATGTCTCACCCAAAAGATGATAAGGAATGTTTTCATCTTGATTCTCTTGATGAAATTTGCATGATACAAGAAAATAACGCAAGTAATACTCTTTCTTTGGAGGAGATGCTAGTTGATACTTGTGAAGAGTTAAATGAAAAAGAAGAACTAATTGATGAGAGCTTGACTGATTTGGAAGAATTACAAAAGGTTCCTTTGCAAAACACATAAGAAAAAGTCAAGGGAAGCAAAGTGGAGCTAAAGATGCTACCGCCACACTTGAAGTATGTATTTCTAGAAGAAGGTGGAAACAAACCAGTCATCATCAACAACTCTTTCTCTCTCCCAAAGAAGAAGAAAAGTTGGTAGAAATACTCAAAGCCAGCGAAGGAGCTATTGGATGGTCAATTTCAGATCTCAAAGGCATAAGTCCAACATACTACATGCACAAAATATTCATGGATGACTACAAACCAGTTCCTCAACCATAGAGAAGGTTAAATCTAGTGATGAAGGAAGAGGTGAGAAAGGAAGTGCTAAAGTTACTTGAGGCTGACATTATTTACCCTATTTCTTATAGTGCATGGGTAAGCCCAGTACAGGTGGTACCAAAGAAAGGTGGGATGACAATTATTTATAATGAAAAAAATGAGCTCATACCCACAAGGACTGTTACTGGATGGAGGATGTGTATCGACTACAAAAAGTTGAACAATGCCACTAGGAAGGATCACTTTCCCCTTCCTTTCATGGATTAGATGTTGGACAAATTGGCAGGTCAGGCTTTCTATTTTTTTCTGGATGGATATTCTGGATATAATCAAATTGTGGTGGATCCAAAAGACCAAGAAAAGACAACTTTCACTTGCCCATTTGGAGTCTTTGCATACAGAAAAATGTCGTTTGGGTTATGTAATGCTCCAGCCACTTTTCAGAGATGTATGCAGGCAATCTTTGCAGATTTGATAGAAAAATGAATTAATCTTTATGGATAATTTTTCAGTGTTTGGCAGTTCCTTTCATGAGTGTTTGTCTAACCTGGATGTTGTACTTAATAGATGCACCCAATCCAATCTTGTTCTTAATTGGAAAAAATGTAACTTTATGATAAAGGAAGGCATTGTCTTGGGTCATAAAATTTCCTCCAAAGGAATTGAGGTTGACATAGCCAAAGTGGAGGTTATTGAAAAACTTCCACCATCAGGAAAGAAGCTCGAGGCTTGGGCGCCCTTTTTGAGGCTTAAGCGCAGGAAGTGCCGCTTACCGCCCAGGCGCCCCTTTTTGGGGTGCTTGAGCGCCGGATGAAGAAGGCTTGGGCATACTCTGGAAGGCTTAAGCGCAGGAAGTGTCGCTCACCGCCCGAGCGCCCCTTTTTGGGGCGCTTGAGCGCCGGATGTAGAAGGCTTAGGCGTATTCTGGAAGGCTTAAGCGCAAGAGTTGTCGCTCACCACCCGGGCGCCCCTTTTGGGGGCGCTTGAGCGCCGAATGTAGAAAGCTTGGGCGACCTCTGCGAGGCTTGAGCGTGGAAGACCACTGCTCGCCGCCCGGGCGCCCTAAGTGGGGCGCTTGAGCGCCGACAACTCAGGCTTGGCTTTGTTTTCGTTCCAATTCTGTTCTATTTAAAGGACCCAAGCGTCCTAGGTTTGGTATCTCTGGCTGGAGCAACACAACAACACACTCTTCTACTCTTTGAAGGCGGATCTAGAGGCGGGAGCTTCCTCTTCTACTTTTAGGGTTTCACTATCTCCTCCTTTTCCATTATTCATCTAGTTTCTCCATGTTTATGGGAAACTAAACTCTACTTGTTGTTGGGGGATGATGTAACCTTGTGAACTCTCATGTATTTGAATCGATTCTTAATTTATATGCTTTTTCATTAATTGTTAGGGAATTCATCTGTTTTAATGGTTGCTCTATTTAACTCATTTAGTAGCATGATTTATGAATTACATGAGTGCCGGGAGGTTCCTCACAATTCAGGTTCTTATTGAATTCTCCCAAGGGTAATATTTCTCAGGGATGAGGGTATGAGTACTTGGTCGTCTTAAGCTCTTGATCTTCAGACTTAATTTTCTAGGAACGTTAGGAATTGCATGAACTAGGAATTAAGGTAGGCTTATTGCACTGAGGGATCAGGTTCTAAGTAATTTATTGAGTGACGTTAACATCAATGTAAAAAGAAGATTTCTTATATACATGAGAGTAAACTCGGTGAAATCAAACCCTAACAACTTATTCATCTCATATTAAACAACATTCGTTCATCTCTGTGTTACTCTACTATTGATCAATTTGCATTCATATTTAATTTTATGTTTGTGCATTTGAAACCAACAATCTCGTTTTATTTAAGTCTTAATTAATCGAGCCATCACACAACTGTTTAGTGCCGAGAGTCTTCTGGGATACTGATGACAAATTTATGAACACCGAAAACGGCGCCACAAACTTGTTTGACCCTCGGCAAGTGTGACCGAATCGTATCAAGTAATAAACTCGGTAAGACCAAGTATCGTTCTCCCAAAGGACTCACGGCCTAGTTAGTTATTTGATTCGTTGATTATTTAAGACTTGTGAACGATTGATTGTAGGTTTTTAATGCAAAAGACAGTAATTAAACATGTATGCATGAATGTGATCAATGGAAAAAAGAGTAAAACAAACACGGGATGAATTATATGGATGAGTATGTTGTTGGGGTTATCAATTTCATCTTATCCACTCTCATATACTTTAGGAATTCATCAATCTTTTCATCAATGTTAATGCCACTCTCTAAATTACCTTGTCAAGAAGGCCTATCCTTAATTACGAGTTCATACAATTCCTAGCATTCCTAGTAATTAGTTCTGAAGTGCAGGAGCTTAAAGGCAACCAATATGCTATTGGGAGAAATTCCCCGGATCTAGACTTCCCCGTACGTTCCCATATCGACAAAATCAATGATCATGACAATGAATGAGTTAAACACTGCATGCTTTGAGCAAAGAGGAAAAACCCTAACAATTAATGAAAGAAAGCATGTATCTCAAATAAGATTTTTAAACACAAATTCCATATATGAGAGTTTCACAAGATTACATTGATCCTCCAACAACAATACAAGGTTTAGTTCACCATATTCATGGTGAATCTAGATGAACAATGATGAAAGAATGAAAGATAAAACCCTAGAAAGGTAGAGAGGTAGCCTGAGCATCCAAGATCTTCCTTCAAAGGGGTGGAAAAGAGAGTGTTTGCTTCGTCCCAGCCAAAGATACAAACCCTAGGAAACCCTAAAGCTTATATACTATTCGTAAAATTACAGAAAATTAAGCCCAAGCCCAAAATAGTACCGCTCAGCGGTAAGTGCGCGAGTTCGTTTCTTCCCCTCAGCGGCCTTTTCACCCCTTAGCGGAGCCAACGCGGGTTTCTGAGTGCCGCTCAGCGGTAAACTGCCGCTGAGCGGTGGTTGCGGCTTCTCCTTTTGCACTTTTTAATGTCTTTTCTGATTCCATTCCTATCCTTCTTCGCTTCTTTCACCAAATTCACCTTAAAACCTGCATAAAACACTGAAATCAAGCATAAACCTGTCCAGCTCTCTTATTTCTAAAAATATAACTAAAAGCATGATTTCAAGCTAGTTTCTAAGTGTTAAAGGTTGCTTTTAGTATCAAATTTAAGCATGAAAATAACAGTTTTTCAACTGTTATCACAACCCCAAACTTAGAACTTTGCTTGTCCTCAAGCAAACAAAATGTAACTCAATCTTCTACCAATCTGTACATTGGTTCACTCATTCAAAAATCCTTTTTTTTTTCAAGATAAGTAAAAACTTCAATTAACCTCATGACAAAGATTTCAATCAAGATGTGCACATGCTTTGGGTGTTCACAAAATCACTTAATATCCAGCAAATGCTATTTTTCATGAATGATCAATCAACTAAGCATGGATGTTCATGTGCTCATGGAGTATTTCTTCACTAGGTAAAGTGTTTCTCTCAAACACAAGTGTATAAGAGGTAATCACTCATTCACTCTACTATCACAGTGTCGCATGAATTGACTTTGCCTTTCATTTAACCACAATCAAATAAATTCACAAGCATGCATCATCACAAGGACTTTTCAATTGCTTATAATGTGGCTGGGCTAACAAGAAAATTGGTTTTTCTAGATCACAAAACCCTTGAGTTAAGAGAATCATATAAACGCAATCATTCTTACTTTTCCCAACTTTCCTTTGCATTGAGCTTTGCTTTTTCTTTTCTTTTCTTTTCTTTCTCTTTTCACATACTTAATTCTTAGCTCTTAGCTCAATGCTTTCAATTTCCCTTTCTATTTTCCAACAACCCCAAACTTGAACATTTGTCAATACCACAAAATTTTGTCTACTTAACTCAAGGTAAAGCTCTCAACAAGGGTTTTAAATTTATGTTCAAGGCTAGGGGTTCAAATGATAGAACACATAGTGTTCTCTTTTGTGGCTTATTTCATGAAATTTGGCTAATATACGGGTTTTCAACAAACGACCTTGATCATATAATGCAAACAAGCAAGTAATCCAATCATAGAAAACCTGGGCAAAGTTATTCATGCTTCCAAAGTAATAACTTCAAAGTAATAACTCTGGAGCTTAAATCCTCACATAACAGCTCATTCACAGTTGACATACACATCCTGCTTAATATCACAATCACAATCATAATAACTTGCATTTGTTCACAAAGCTTGTGAACCACCTGTATAAGCATGTAATGTACATATCTCAAATTCAATCCATATCAAAGCATCATTCAAGCATTACTTATCAAACAATCACAATTATCAACAAACCATCATAATAGATAAAGTTTCTATTGAGTACATCAAACCCTATTCTAGTAACAATGAATTATAAAACAAACCCTGCTCTAGTGTTTTGAAAAACTCATCCCCATCAATGATTCTCTCTCCCAACCCCAAACTTAAATTGACAACAAGTGAGAAAGTGAGTGGAAAAGAAATTTTCTCAAAAGGGATGAGGGAAAAGTTGTAGAAAACCTTGGAAAAGTAAGTAGGAGTGTGTGCAGAGAAGAATCTAAAAAGAGGGAGGCCAAAGCACAGCTTAGGGTATAAAAATACCCCTAATGGGCTCTGATGATAAATTTATGAACACCGAAATACGGCGCCACAAACTTGTTAAACAATCGGCAAGTATGACCGAATCGTTTCAAGTAATAAACTCGGTAAGACCAAGTATCGTTCTCCCAAAGGACTCACGGCCTAGTTTAGTTATGTGATTCGTTGATTATTTAAGACTTAAGAACGAAATAAGTGGAATTTAATATGCAAAACAGAAAATAAACATGTATGCATGAGTTTTGATCAATGGCTATCACAAAATACAAACACTTCAATGGAATATATGGATGAGTATGTTGTTGGGGTTATCAATTTCATCTTATCCACTCTCATATATTTTAGGAATTCAACATTCTTTTCATCATTGTTAA
>JAHCHA010007296.1:3482-16089 GCA_027742795.1 Vigna hirtella
ATTAATTCTACGTGGAGTGTTCTCTTCCACAATTTATTTTAATATATATTTTTTTTTAACTATTCACTATTCACTATTCACTATTCACTATTTACTATTTACTATTTACTATTCACTATTCACTATTCACATTTCTAAAAAAAATCCTAAATAAGTTATCAAAAATTTGAAGCTCTCCCTCTAAAATTACTATAACTTTATATCCAAAAATTTACATTTTTCTATCCATTAAAATTATTATTACTAATAAAATGTTAAAATTTACTATTATAAATATATTTTTTTTTCATGGATCTTACATTTTAACTTACAAATATTTTCAAGGATCTTACACTCTGCATCAGTGGACATTGTTTCATCCACATGCGCTTGGGCAAAAGCTTCTGCGCCAACATCGCAGATCATGTCCTCTAAGTTGTCTTCTTCCGGTCGATCTTCCATATCCATGGTGGAATCATATACATTTTCAGTTGGAGAGACAGTTGGAAAGTCTGTTAATTCGTCGTGCCATATCCATGTTGTATAACTTCGTACGAAACCATCACAGATAAGATGTTCCCTAATATCAGTTGTGTTCAACTTCCTCCCATTCAAACAGTTCACACAGAGACATCTAAACTTGACTTCATCATCATCACTTGTACTCGCATTATGTTGCGCAAACTCTATAAATTCTTCTACCCCTCTCTCGTACTCAGTGTTGATGCGTGGTAAATTAATCCACCCTCGATCCGTACACATGTTTACTGAAATTGTTTACACAATTTCAATAATCTTGAATGATCACTTTGATCGTGTTTGTATTCAAGGTGTGACTATATCCCATTCAAGAACATTCACTTTTTTTAGTTTATTAAACATATCAATTTTAAGCAACATATCTAAAATTTCACGAAATTTTGCCAACATTTCGCATTGGTCTTCAGGTTACACGAAATGAAAGTGATTATAAATCACAATCAAATATGCACTCGAAGATCAATACAAAACACAACTGCAAAATTTCATCAAATTTAAGACATGTATATTAAAATTGATATGCATAATAAGCTATGAAAAAGTCATTACTCTTCTTAAACTGTCCAACCGGACAATTCAAGATTCAATACTTGTAAATTATTATTACCATCTTCTATCTATTCATTTTTAAAAGGTACATTTCTTCAAAAATCTCTGGATAGTAAATAATTTTTGTATTGAATCTCAAATGGGAAACTAAGGCTAATTCACAACAACAATATATATTCAAGCAAAGAAATAATTATATATGCAACCTATGTGACATCCCAAATATATAATAACCCCAATCATATAACATAAGCGTCAACATTCAAATAAAGAGAACAGTTAGAGCATGACTTGCGATTAAGTACGGGATTACAGTCATCCATAAAGAAGGCATAATTTAAACTTAAACAATTTAGAGTATTCAAAATGTCATGAGTTCAAAGAGAGTAAATCCTAAGTAGACTACACTGCAGCAGCAGCATCCTCCAGTACTTGCTCCAAAGGTATCTCCTCAACCACATCAGCTCTCATCCAAGTGGATGATCATCGCAAAAGAAGATATACACAAGCAACACACAACACAGAAGCAAGGGTGAGCTAGATAAACAAGTAATATACATATAATACAATCAATGAATATCATCAAGTTTAGTTACATATATAACAGAACAATCCAAAGCATACCTTTCAAACCATGCAATAAGTACTCAACACGACTCATCCGGATTTGTATAATTGTCGAACTATTGGTCATCTTTGCACTTGCATAGTTCAGCTGGCCCTCCCCAACACTACGCAAGGTGAATCCTCTTACCAGTCTATGTCTAAACTCTAAGACTATAGATGAGGACCTCCCTCTACTTTCACCACTCACACCGTCCTTCTCTATTTGAGTATGAACAGTGCTTTGAGTGTAGGGATAGATGTACCATTTCAAAGCTCCATACAATTATACAAGACAACAACAAACCCCCTACAACCACTTTCAATCATCTCACCCTGAGGTGTCCAATTCATACTTAAATACATCATTATAGTTCACAATCATGTTCTTTCCAACCACCCAAGCCTCATACATAAACGTACATGACAATATGTTAAGCAAACAACATCAATCAATCCAAACCGGAGAAGAAAAGGGTGAAACCTACCTGGTTGGTCGTACAGCGCACAAAGGTCGCACAGCGAAACCAGAGACTTTCGCATAGCACACACAGACTATTCGCCTTGCGAATTACTTCTGGCAGAGGCTCCAAGCCAGCTCCAGTCGCACAGCGCACCTGATTTGCCTTGCGAATTATCTAACAGGGAGCACCACTGTTTGGCCATTCGCACAGCACACTTCTTTCGCATAGCGAATGGTTCAAACAGAGAGCACCCCTTAGGGAGGACTCGCTATGCGAGACAATCCGCATAGCGAGTCTGCATAATCTGTAGAACGCAAGTTTTGCAGAATTATGCGCTCTCACTCTCTCCTACCAAATTCAGGTATTTTCTTCAAATTCTAACATCCTAAACCTGTGATTTGGTTTTAGTTAAGCTTATCTAAGTGAATTTAACTCTTCCTAGTACAAATCTAAAGTGATCCTAGACCGAATCTCAACCTAAAACACTTGATTCCTCAACCTAAGGACCCAATTCCACTTCTACCATTTTGGACCTCATTTTACCCAATTTTATTATCCTAAAAGGTTACAATAGACTGACTAACACTACCCCAACAGTCTAGTTACACCCCAACCCTTAATTGCTCAAAATCATCTCCTCACTTCCTCTAAACACGACTTGAAACTCTAACAGTTCTCCTAACCCCTCTAAACAACTATCATAATAGTACTTACACACTTTCCGCCCATTAAATCACAACAGTATGGTACCTCCAGATCAAATCACCTTATCAATTCACAATAATATTTGCTCATATAGATGCATACAACACAAGATCATTCAAAAACACAATTTCAGTCATCAAGCAGCAAAATATCAAGGATTCTAGTACATGCACAATTCATACAAACCATAGAAAGAGTATCTAGCTCCCCTTACCTTGGTGGTTATAAGCACAGTACTTTAGAAGAAGCCTCAAACAGTAACCCTCGTACAGAAACAAGTTCAACAGGACCTACAAACCACCAAATTGGAGACAGAAACAACTCTTAGAGCTAGAATAGGCGGAGAATCTAAAGGGGAAAACTACCAGCTGCATGCAACTAGTAAAGTTGCATGCCCTAGGTTCAAGAGAGATGGAGAGACAGAAAAGAATACCTTACCCATCCAAAACGAAAACTAATCGGATGGATGGGAAGCTCTCAACTTCGTGAACGAAAGAACACCACCTATTTGACAATGCAACGGTTGAAATTTGTGAAAGGATAGAGAGAAGGCAAAGCAAGAAGAAGAAGAACAGAGGTTAGAGAGAGAAGGAAAAGTTGGCTAATGAACTCAGATTTTGAAAAGTCCTTTCTAAGGTCATGGTGTCCTTAGTTTTACGGGTCTGACTGCCTCAACATAAGGCCCAAAAGCTCTATATTTTTCAGCCCTTACAACCTACAATATATACAAGCAAACAATATATTCAACCAAACAATATATTCAAACAAACAATTAATTACATGGTCATATTAAAAGGAAAAAATTAAGAATAGGAACCTGGGAGCGTGAAAGCCGGTCAACAATGAAGAATGTCCCTCACCACAAAAATATAATATCTAGACAAAAACAAACAACACATTAATTAGTCTCATGATTCCTAACATCCTTAAACTTTATTTTTAATCACCATATCAACCAATGTAATACAAACAATTCAAAATATTATTCTGTAATTTGCATATATTTAATTAAAAAATATAAAACAAACATATATTCCCCTAATTCTATATCCTAATTTCTATTTCTCTAATTTTTATATCTCTAATTTCTATATGCCTATCTTCAAAATTCTATTAACCTAATTTTAATATCCTTAATTCATATAGCTAAACTCTCTATCTCCCCTTGCATGGAATATCATCCCTATCTTCAAAATCCAAATCACCTAATTTTAATATCTTTAATTCATAGGGCTAAACACTCTATCTCCCCTTGCATGGATTATCATCAACAGACCTTACCATTTCTATTTCCATTAATCTGAAAATGAAAGACAAAAAAAAATGTTCAAGCAAAGAGAACTTACCGTACCGTGAAGATAGCAGAATTGTGGCTGCCACGTGAACAGGCGCGACGATGGAGGCGGAGGCGCGACGACGGAGGCAGAGGCGCAACGACGGAGGCGAAGGCGCTGCAATGGAGGCGGAGGTGCAGGCGTTGCGAGGGAGGCGGAGGCGGAGGCTGAAGGAGGCGGAGGCACGAAAGAGGGAAGAAAAAACACTGTGGTGGTGAAGAAATGTTCGCGTGAAGAGGAAGAAGGAAGAAAACTGTTCAGTTTTCTAATAATATCAGAAAACGATACTACCTCGGTTCATCCACTTAACCGAGGCAGTAAAGCACAATACGCCTCGGTTCTCTTCCAACCCGAGGTAATAAAGGACAATACACCTCGGTTCATACACAACCGATGCTGTATCAACTCATATTAAATGATACTGAACGTCCACTTTTTCTAAGATTTGGTGAGGTGGCAGGTGTGGCAGGGCCTACTGCCTCGATTCACTGATTAACCGAAGCAATATCCCTTATTTGAAAAGTTTGTCAGAGCAAAAGCAGAAGGGGAAGGGACAAGGGATATGCCTCGGTTCTCCTTTAACCGAGGGAATATCTCAAATTCGAGGATTATATGCCTCGGTTCCCGCCACAACCGAGGCAATATCCTATTTTAAAAAAGTTTGGCAGGTGCATAGGCTGACGTGGGAGATTTCTGCTGGATAATATGTCTCGGTTCTCTTTACAACCGAGGAAGTATTATCCTTACGCTTCGGTTCCTGTTGAACCGAGGCATATAAGTTTGCAATATCTACAAAAATGCCACCGTGTTTTCATATGCTTTGGTTTTACAGAAACAGAAGCATATAATGCGCATTAAAATCCTAGATTTTTACTAGTGAATTAGGCCCTAATTAAGGTCCAACCCCAAAAGATCGTTCAAGACAATATCTTATCAGCTTTGACATTTGTTGGTGGTGTTGTTCATAACTTTTTCCACGGAACTCCAAATAAGATGATTCTTATTTTTTTTTGTTGAAAACATAAACTCAAAGAGCAAGATGCAATTGAGTTTCGAAAAACGTTGATGAGGAGACCAGTCTAAAAAAAGGCAAGATAATTTGACCAAAATACAAGGCCCAAAGCAAAATATTTATATACATTTTTACAAAGCGTAGGAGAAGAGAAGAACAAGCTTGAAAACACCATCTTCCATAAAAGTAGAAATTCTCTTCTTTTTCCAATCTCTTAACCTCGATTTAAGTTGTAGCTTCGTAGAACGATCTCACCAAACCTTTGGATGGTTTCCATCACGAATATTTCTATTTTAGCTTATAGCTTTGGTTGGTTAAGATTTAGTTTGTTTATTCATTGCTTTTGCTACCTTCCCCCTTAACCAATAAAGAACAAAGAAATTAACTTAGGATTTAGGCTTTTCCCTTTTAGCCTCTATTTTTTTTTTGTCTGATTTGTACGTTACTTGAGCTGCATGCTACATTGTTTATCAATATTACGTTAGAAGCAATATCATTTCTGCATATCAAAATCTTTATGCATAAGATGGTTATTCCTTAGCTATCGTCAATCAATTTAATCTAAACTAAAGAAAACTTGATACTATTTTGAATATAGTATTTTAAGAGTAATTTATTTTTAAAAAAATTGAAATTTTTTATGATTGTTCTAGAAAAAAAAATACTAATTATAAGATACCTAAAAGTATTCAAAGTAATATACTTTTTTTCATTTTTCAAAGTTCCTTTATATTCATCATCCCCAACCAATTCCTTCTGTCTGTATTCTCCTCAAAAACGTCCTATTTAGTCTAATATTCTATCTTTATATGACCATTTATCTTCTATGTATAACTAACTAATAATTATCGTTAAGTTTGACATTGGATTTATTGATCCAATCAGTCAGTTAAGGTTTCTCATAAAATATATGTCTCTTTTTTTATCTTCAACTTGATTTTCGTCGAAGCGTGGAAGGCTTTACCAAGACAAATTATAGGAAGTTTTATATTTTGGTTGTTATCAACTAAATTTTTATTACTCATGTTGATAAGATTTTTAATTTTTATATATTCATTTACATCGTATAGTCTTTGTTATTGTAGACGTCTTTTTGACTTGAGTAAAACTTTTCTAAACAAATATAATAAAGATGATTTGTTATTCACTTTATGAAAACTGCTTGTAACTACCATTTTTCAGAGTTTATTGCTTTCGCTTTTTATTTTAGCAGCACATAATCATGGATTATGATCATTTGCAGATTTCTATCCACTCAGATGACGCAAGCCGGAAACAGATATACAGCGAGAAGATAGAGGAGCTGAAGAATACACAATTCTCAAGTGCACAAGATGCAGCTTCACCACTACTGCATAAAGAACTTGTTGGGGAGAAAAATATTGGGCTTTTATACCAAAATAGGCAAATTTGGATCTAATATTACGAAAATAGACAAATTCTTTTTAAAATACGAAAATGGAAAAGTCGTGGGGGCCAGAACGACTTCTAATGGAGAAGTCGTGCCCCTTGCACGACTTTACATTGTTCATTTGACCAGTGTTAAAGTCGTGCACCCCAAAAACGACTTCATGGTGTTGTAATCGATTACCGAGCACGGTAATCGATTACAACATGATGAAGTTGTGTCCCTGCATGACTTCACCTTTATAGGCAAAAATGACAGTGGTAATCGATTACACCCTAGTAGTAATCGATTACCAGGAGGTTCAGTGTGGAAAAACTTCCTTTGTTGTAATCGATTACCAGAGTGTTAAGTGTGCAAAAACACCCTGGTAAGCGATTACAAGCTTGTTATAATCGATTACCAGAGTATTTGGTTGGTGAATGAAATTTTTATTTTGTTGTAAAGCATCATTAGAGGTTATTTATGTGTAATGATTTAAATATTTGTAAGCACACATGATTGTTGATGACATTGTGATGTATTGTTATGTGTAGGAAGAGTAATTTTTTTAATGTAAATAGAACAAAGAAAATAAAACCATAAGGCCAACTCATAAATGAAATTTGAAGTCTTTTATTGAATTCAAAATGCATTACAAAAGCAAGAAGCATAAATTAAAAAAAACGAAAGTACAATAAGATTGAAATGTATCTAGGATGATGATCCACCATGTGGACTAAAATGACGACGCAGATAGGCAATGTCGTGCTCTACATGCTCAACTCTACATGAAAGAGAAAGGGTTGAGAGGAATGAGAGAGTTGACTAAGGGTTTGGGGGTTTCTTTTTTTAGTTTTAAGAATGAAAATTATTAAAATACCTTTAACCTTAAAACATAGAATCCATGATATATAAGGATATTTTTGTCTACTAAAACCCAGTACACATTGCTAAAATGTACCAACTGAAAAACAAGCGTACGCACGTTAGCAAATCCCATATATATATATATATATATATATATATATATATATATATATATATGAATATATGTAACAGTAACAATTTTGTTTTATCTTTAGTTTTTATTTTATATTTTTTGATAATAAGTTTTTTAATTTTAATGATCGATGTTGACGTTTATTATTATCATTATCATCATCATCATCATTATTATTATTATTATTATTATTGTAACATCCCAAAATATAGTATAAACTATAGAAGAGAGGCATCACATGTATGATAAAGAATTTTCTTTACAGTCATCCAAAAATAACTATAAATTTAAAACTTTATATGTATAATAGGATACTCAAAACTATCTACAAGATTAGACTAAACTAACTACTCCGCAGCATCAGCTCCATCCAATGTTTGCTCAGAGACACCTCTTCTCCCTCTGGTCACACCCAAAGGATGATCATTGCAGAAGAAAGAACATCAATACATACAAAACACAAGCACACAACATGGTAAGCTAGTTTAAATAAAGATTAATCATATACTCATTTACTAAGTTTAATACAATCATACTTATTCATTCACGTTACATAAACTCTTCATACATGACACCACACTAACTTTGACTGTCTGCAAAGCCATTGCCAATGGGTTTCACCCTACCACACTCACGAGGTCAGTTTGTACCACGCCTTGGAGCATACTGGAAGCCCCCAAGACTAAGACCTCCTGCTACTCCTCACGACATGGATCAATCCTCTCTACTTGAGAATGAAAGACCATTGGAGTTTCAGGATAACCCCCAAGACTGAGCTCCTGCAATCATTCTAAACATACTTTGAACTCAACAAGAGAATTCACTTTGGTTCACAACATAGGGCACCACCATGTAACCTCTCCGTGAGTTTCATGGAATTACGTCCATCAACCATACTTGAAAATCACATACTTTGAAATCACCAACTTTCAATTTAGAACATAACTCATAACAATAATCAATGATGTAATGTCATACAACTCAAACATACTTCATAAGGCACTCAATAGTTCATTTAAAACAACTTAAGACTAAAAGAAAAGAGTGAACTAAAACTGGACCATTCGCATAGCACACACATTCGCAGAGCGAATCCAGAGGTCGTTATGCGAATCCTCAGATAGAGACCCATCCCTCAAAACCATTCGCATAGTGGTTAAACTCGTTGTGCGAATAAACCCCTAATTGTATCAGACCCCAAACCCTTCGCATAGCGCTCCAATTCGCTACGCGAGAACCCCAAGCAGTGGCTCATAGTCCCTAAACACTCATAGAGCACACCTATTCACTATTCGAATAAAATTGGCAGTAGTTTCGGACCCCAACCAGTCACATAACACAACGATTCGCCATGCGGATCATCAAACAGAGAGCAACCCTCTCAAACCATTTGCACAACGCACCCATTCACTGTGCGAATGCCCTGGCAAAGAGCATCTCGCCAAGATGACTCGCTGTGCGAATCCATTAGCACAACGAGTCTGCATAATCTGCAGAACTAAATTCTGCATAATTATGCAACTCAACCACCAATTACCAATTCTAACTATTTTTCCCAACTTTAAACACCTCTAGATTGTTTTATAAACTTAATTAGACTTGACTAAGTGATTCTAAACCTTCCTAACATCAATCTAAAGTGTTTATGAACCAATTCCTAGTCTAAAACATCAAATTCATCAACTTGGGGACCCAAATTCTAATCTACTACTTTGAACCTATTTTTTACCAATGACTCAAACAAGTCACATATAACTTACCTAAACTGCCCCAACAGACCATATAAGCACTTGATCTCTAATTCTCAATTTCACTACCTCACTTCCTCTAAAAAATGACCTAAAGCACTACCCAATTCACTTAACTTAGTATAAAGACTATAATAACAGATTACACTCATCTAACATACTCAATTACAGTGTACTTCCCATCCAAAATCAGTTCACAAGCATCATTTCACAAATTCACAGTTTACAATTCAGTACAAACACTTTCATCTACTAAAAACCTAAAATGTGACTCAAACAACATAATAACACAAAATTCAGCATACACATGCTATACCACTAATTTAGAAAAATATCTAGCTTCCCTTACCTCATAGATAAACTGCCTAGTACACAGAATCACTCCAACCGTACCTTGCACCGCAAGGAATCTCAATAGAAACTTACAACTCACCAATTGGTGATAGAGAACAACTCTTAGAGCTTGAATTGAATAAGGAATTTAAGAGGATAACTACAAGACACACGCAACAGAAGAATTTGCATGATCCAGACTCAAAAACATGCAGAGAAAGGGGAAAAATAGCTTACCAGCTAGAATCACGAAATTGATCGGTCAGTTGTGTAGCCCTCTACGCCGTGAACGTCTAGACACCTCCTGATCGTCAGTCAGACAGCTCAAATGAGAGAAATCCTAGAGAGATGTTAGAGAACTCTAAGGAATAGTGTTCTATAGAGATGAATTGTATTAAGATAATGAACCAACACTAGTACAAAAAGAGCCTTTTAAATCTCTCAATTTAAGTCTGTTTTCAAAATAATAGACTTAATAAATGTGCGGTGACACTTTTGTAAATAAAAGTTCATATTTTAAATCTGTTAATCTTAAAACAGACCTAAATTTTTATTTTAAATCTGTTAAAATACAAAGAGACTTAATTTTTGTATTTGTTAAGTTTTTTACCAGACTTAAATTAACATTTTAAATTTTTTCAAATAAAATAAGACTTTAATTTTATATGAGTTATATTTCGAATAGACTTAAATCCATCTTTAACCTACCTTTTTCTTTATATCTATCTTTAACCTAATTTTTCTTCACAGAATCATCACACTTCTTTCTCCACCTTCTCCCACCTTGAGAGATTTGCCTCTGTGTCCAAAGGCACATATGTCATAGCCTCCGCCTTGAACGTCTTGTCTCCTCTTCCGAGTCGTTGTCACTATCACCGCTTTCGTTGCCGCTACCGCCGCTCTCGTTGCCGCTACCGCCGCTCTCGTTGCCGCTGGTTCCACTCCCGTTGCCGCCGCTCTCGTTGCCACTGGTGCCGCTCCCATTGCCGCTGGTGCCGCTCCCGTTGCGGTTGTCGCCGCTCCCGTTGCAGTTGTCGCCGCTCCCGTTGCGGTTGTCGCAGCTCCTATCATCGCTCCCGTCGCCGCTCTTGTTTTAGATTTTAATTTGTGTTATAGTGATTTTTAGGGTTAAGAATTTTTAGGGTATTAGGGTTTCTTGGGAGTGATTACTAATTACTCCAATTTCTCTTCCTCTGTTTCTAGTTTGTAATGTGATTGGATTTATGTAGTGCCGTCAAAATGGGTTGAAGCCCGTGAGCCAACCCGGCTCACCACGGGTTTGAGCCGGGTTGGGTTGGAAAAAAATACAAAATTTTTTATGCGAGCCAATTTTGACCCGGCTCACATGGGTTGAACCCGTAGTGGGTCGGGTTGGCTCACCAACCCATCTATTTTTTTTAATTAAATTAATTATTTAAATCCTATTATTGAAATCAAATTAATTAATTAATTATTCAAAATGCATAACCTTTACTTAGCAATAAAGTCTTTCACACTGTTGTCTTTCCAAAAGTTTCCATCTGCAAATAAAATCCTAAGATTATAAATTGGATAATATTATAGATGGAGATAAAGAAGAAGATGCTTCAAGAGAGCATAATACTGTGGATTTATCCATTCAGGACTCCAATTTAATAGATGGATAATATTATAGATTGGATAATTCAGGAATATATCATTTGTTTTATCTTATTTTTAGACCTATCTACAAGCATGACAGTTTTATCTTGTGCTATATATTTTTGTTAACGACTATATGTAGTTTATTGGTCAAACGGTTATCTATATCTCATTAAACTAAATTTGGCAAAATTTTATGCTTGATAACTTAGAATATATATAACAATATATTTCTTTTGTTTCATTTTCTTTTATATCAATTAGTCTAATTATTATTGTTTCAATTTGATCGATCAAAGTAACATTATACTTATCTAAGAAGAAGAGGGTGAAAAAAAGTTAACTAAGTGAGCCAATGAGCCAACCCGTTTAACCCACCAACCCGTAGTGGGTCGGGTCGGGTTCGAATTGTTTTGGCTTGCTAATAAATAAGTCGGGTTGGGTGGCTCACTAAGTGGCCAACCCGTGGTGGGTCGGGTCGGGTCAGGTTACCCGTTTTGACAGCTCTAGATTTATGGGTTCTCAGTGTATTTTTTTTATTGTTAAGATGAATTGAATTGAGAGAATGATTACTTGTATTATATTCCAATTTTATCTTTATTGTGAATGAAAATTTATATAAGAAAGATGAATTTTTTGGTGGTTGATTGAGGTGGTAATGGAATATATATTGGATTTGCAATTTTGGATGAAAAATTTAAGTCGGTTGATTTACAACAGAGTTAAAATTTAAGTCTGTTACTTAATAACAGATTTAAAATTTAAATCTGCCTAATCTAAGTCTATTCTAAAACAGATTTAAAAAGCTCAAAATAACATACTTAAAAAGCCTATTTTGTACTACTGCAAGCTTTAAAAAGTTCTATTTATATTATAAGATTATTTTAAAATAAAATGTTCATCTCATTATTTTAATACATCTAACTACTCTAATACTCTATTATTATTATTATTATATTATTATTATTATAAATATTTTTATTATTATCATTATTATTATTATTATTATTTTCTCTTTTGAAAATAGTCCTAGATGTGACCATTGTTACTGACAAAGTCTAATAAATTCATCAATTAATTAGATGTACAATAGTACTGTAAATGTTAGTACATGCAGGAAAACGTTTCATAACTCTTTTTCATTTTCCTTCAATTATATAATTCTCTTAAATTAGATATTCAATCTTATTAATAATTTTATATATTCTTTAAAAAAATTGCTTAATAGTGCGGAATTTTAAATCTTTTATTTCAAAATAAAGTAAAAATTATAAATTATTATAGTTTTACTTTGAAAACAATTTTGGGTTATTGAAATAATGGGTAAAAATTG
>JAHCHA010007300.1:0-31323 GCA_027742795.1 Vigna hirtella
CAATTTTAAGCATGAAAATAACAGTTTTTCAACTGTTATCACTAGGAAGGATCATTTTTCCCTTCCTTTTATGGATCAGATGCTGGAAAGATTGGCAGGTCAGGCTTTTTATTGCTTTCTAGATGGATATTCTGGATACAATCAAATTGTGGTAGATCCAAAAGACCAAGAGAAGATGACATTCACGTGTCCATTTGGTGTATTCGCTTACAGAAAGATGCCATTTGGGTTATGTAATGCTCTAGTGATAACAGTTGAAAAACCGTTATTTTTATGCTTAAAATTGATACCAAAAGCAACCTTTAAGACTTAGAAACTAGCTTGAACTCATATTTTTGCTTTAGTTTTGTGAATAAGAGAGTTGAAGGTGAATTTAATGGTTTTGTGCGAGATTCCCTTGATTTTGTAGGCTAATTGAATGATTTGAAAGAATAATTGAAGTACTGAATGATTGGAGTGCTGAAAAGTCAATCAGAAACAAGAAAAGTCAACCAGTTAACCAGAAAAGTCAACCAGTCAACCAGAATGCTGAGAAGTCAACCAGAATACAAAAAAAGTTCCGCTGAGCGGTAAAATACCGCTGAGCGCAACTTTTCAGGTGCCAAAATCACCGTTGAGGGGCAAAAACAACAGCTGGGGGCAAAATGGATCATGCGCTATTACCGCTCAGCGGTAAAATACCGCTAAGCGCCATTCTAAATGGGCTTGGACCGGTTTTCTGTTACTTTTATGGGCTTGGGCCTAATTTTCTGTATTTTTTAGAATAGTATATAAGCTTTAGGGCGTCCTAGGGTTTGTATCTTGGGCTGGGAGGAAGCAGAAACACATTTTTCACCCCTTAGGGGTAGATTAGGAGATGGTGACGGCTCTCCTCTTCTCTTTTTAGGGTTTTTCTATCTCTTCCATTCTTTCATTATTGTTCATCTAGTTTCACCATGAATATGGTGAACTAAACCTTGTATTGTTGTTGGGGAATCAATGTAGTCTTCTCAAACTCTCATATATGGAATTTGTGTTTTAACATCTTATTTTAAGATACATGCTTTCTTTCATCATTAGTTAGGGTTTTTCCTCTTAGCTTAAAGCTTGCATTGTTTAACTCATTCAATGCCATGATTATTGATTTTGTCGATATGGGAACGTACGGGGAAATCTAGATCCGGGGAATTTCTCCCAATAGCATATTGCCTAGACATAGGAATATGAGGGTTGGTTGCCGTTAAGCTTCTGCGCTTCAGAATTAATTATTAGGAATGCTAGGAATTGTATGAACTCGTAATTAAGGATAGGCCTTCTTGCAAGGTGATTTAGAGAGTGGCCTTAACATTGATGAAAAGAATGATGAATTCCTAAAAGTATATGAGAGTGGATAAGATGAAATTGATAACCCCAACAACATACTCATCCATCTAATTCATTAAAGTGTTTGTATTCCTCTTTTCCATTGATCAAATTCATGCATACATGTTTAATTATTGTCTTTTGCATTTAAACCTACAATCAATTGTCCACAAGTCTTAAATAATCAACAAATTATATAGCTAACTAGGTCGTGAGTCCTTTGGGAGAACGATACTTGGTCTTACCGAGTTTTATTACTTGATACGATTCGGTCACACTTGCCGAGGGTTAAACAAGTTTGTGACGCCATTTTTCGGTATTCGCTTACAGAAAGATACCATTTGGGTTATGTAATGCTCCAGCTACGTTTCAAAGGTGTGTGCAGGATTGTTCATAGTAAAGGAGGTGCATCCCCATGGAGCAGTTGAATTGGTAGATCCAACTGCTAGTGATCCACAAAGAAGTTGGGTAGGGAATGGTCAACGTCTCAAACACTATTTAGGAGGAGAAGTGTAACGCCTTTCCACAGTTATGAAGTTGGTTCATCCATGAGTTTATTGGGTCAAGCTAGTGACATTAAAGAAGCGCTTAATGGGAGGCAACCCAGTTTTCTAAACTTGTCTTTTTATTTTTATGAACTTTATTTTGCTTATGTTTTCAGAATAGGTGTTGATGTACTCAATTTGAGACTTATATCTGATGCGATGGTTTGATATTGATTTGTGCGTGATGAGTATTGCGTGATGATGCTTTGATATTGACTGATGTTGAGATGTTGCACAAGACGCTGATATACAGGTGGTTGTTCACAAAATGTGTGAACAGATGCATGATGTTATGATTGTGATTATGATTGTGATTATGTGGAACGTTGAATTAGCTTATATGTGAGGTTTTGAACTCTAGAGTATTTGTTGTGAATGATTGATATTCTTTTGAAAGCATGAATGATTTTGCCCAGGTTTCTATGATTGAACTACTTGCTTGTTTGTGTCATATGATCAAGGCCATTTTTTATTACCCCTTTTCTTAGCCAATGTATGATTTTAGCCCAAGTGAAAGAGAGCACGAAGTCTCCTACCCTTTTCGAACCTTAAGCCTTAAACAGATTATAAAAATCCTTTGTGAAAATCTTTACCTTGAGTTAAGTTGAGAGTCGTGGTTTGGTATTGATAAAGGTTCAAGTTTGGGGTTGATTGGGAGAATTGAAAAGGAAAGTGATGAAAAGAATTGAGCTAAGTATTGAGCAAGTATGAAAAAGAGAAAAAAAAATAGAATGCAAAGAAAGAAAAGCTCATTCCAAAAAGGGGAAAGTTGGGAATGAGTGAGTTTGTTTATCTAAAGAGAGATTGTATTCGAAAGATAAATTTATGAATGACTCTCTTAACTCAAGGATTTTGTGATCTTGAAAAACCAATTTTTCTTCTTAGCCCAGCCACGTTACAAGCCATGGAAAAGTCCTTGTGATGATACTTGTCTGTGAGTATGTTTGATTGTGGTAATTGAAAGGCAATTTTGTTCTATATGACATTGGGATAAGTAGAGTGAAGGAGTAACCTCTATATACACCTGTGTGATTGAGTGAAACACTTTGTCTGGTGAGGAATAGTTCCATGAATACATGATTACATCTATGCTTAGTTAATTGATCATTCATAAGAATAGCATCTGTTGGATATTATGTGATTATGTGGACACCATGATGAGTGATTTTAAACAAGGCATGTGTCTATCTTGACTGAATTCTATTTGATGAGCTGATTTGAATAATTACTTGTCTTGGAAGAAAGAGTTTTTGAATGTCTTGAACCATTGTATTGATTGGTGGAAGACTAAGTTATATCTTGTTTGCTTGAGGACAAGCAAAGTTCCAAGTTTGGGGTTGTGATAACGGTTGAAATACCATTATTTTTATACTTAATTTTGATATTGAAAACACCCTTTATGACTTAGAAACTGGCTTGAAATCATGCTTTTGTTGAAGTTGTGAGAATAAGAGAGTTGAAGGTGGTATTATTGGTTTTATTCTTGGTTTTCCTTGTTTTGACAGGAATTAAGATGAATTCGATGAAGAAGTTGAAGTAGCAAGGAGTTGGAGTCAGGAAAGGCGGGAAAAGTAGCACATAGAAGAATCGCAGATAGCGCTGAGCGCCAATTTAGTGCTGCAACCACTGTTTCACGCCTGAGCACCACCACTGAGTGCCAACTTAGAGGTGCAACCACTGTTACACGCCTAAGCGCCACCGCTGAGCTCCAATTTAGAGGTGCAACCACTGTTTCACGCATGAGAGCCATTACTGGGCGTCAGTTTAGTGCCGCAACCACCATTGGGCACTGAGCGTCGACGACGTGGGCTTGGATCTGTGTTATGTTATTTTTATGAACTATTTAAGGTTTTGGACGACCTAGGGTTCATATCTTTTGGACAGAAAGAGGCGCAGAAACAGTCCTTTCATCATTCGGAGGCGGATTTTGGATGCGGAAGCTCCGATCTTCAACTTTTAGGGTGTTATCTTTCATT
Organism: Vigna hirtella; assembly: GCA_027742795.1. Classification (NCBI taxonomy): domain Eukaryota; kingdom Viridiplantae; phylum Streptophyta; class Magnoliopsida; order Fabales; family Fabaceae; genus Vigna; species Vigna hirtella. The sequence continues at coordinate 3,863 of JAHCHA010007300.1, forward strand.
CTTTTCCATATTTTCATCTTGTTTCACCATGTCTATGGTGAACTAAACCTCCATTGTTGTTGCGGAAACGATGTAATCCTTTGAAACTCTCATGTATTGAATTGTTTTATATTATAAATGCTTTACTTCATTAATTGTTAGGGTTTTTCCCCTACGCTCTATGCATGCTTTGTTTAACTCATTCAATTGCATGATTATTGATGTTGTTGATATGGAAACAAATGGGGAAATCTAGAACTGGGGAAATTCTCCCAAAAGCAATATTACCTAGACATAGGGATAAGAGAGTTGGTTTCCTTTAAGCTTCTATGTGAATGTAATGCATATTTAATTGTTGGGGATACAAGACATTGTGATCTAGTAATTAAGAGTAGGCTTTCTTCACCGAGACATCGGGTTTAAGGTAAATAAGAAAGTGGCATTAACATTAATGAAGAAGATGAATTCATAAATACATGAGAGTGGATAGGATAAGTCGGAAACCCCAACAACATAATCATTCCATATTTTATACACCAATCACCTGTGGATTCTTCAAATCAATTGATCAACACTTGCATTCATATTTATTTTCTGCATTATAAACACCATGATTTTGTTTACAAGTCTTAATTAATCAAGAAACCACATGAATGTCTAGGCCGTGAGCCTTCTGGGAAACGATACTTGGTCTTACCATTTATTGTTACTTGATAAGATTCGATACACTTGCCGGAGTGTTAAAACCTATGCATGGGAAAGTGAATTTGGTTAGACTTGAGAAATGTTGTTGTTACAAAGGAAAAGATTAAAGTCAAATTTTGACACTGATAATGGTTGAAAATACCGTTATTTGTGATGTAATTTTGATACTAAATGCACCTTTTTCTGCTTAGAAACTTGCTTGGAATCATGTTTTTCTGTTAAGTTATGTGAATAAGAGAGTTAAGGTTGAATTTGATGATTTTATGACTAATTCTACTCTTTTTGGTAGAAAATGAGATAATATGGAAACAGGGATGAAGTGCCATGGAGATGGAGCACAGAAAGGCCTGAAAAAGCATTAGAAGGGAGGAGTGCTCGAAGCTTGAGCGCCCTAAGCTTGAGCGCCCTTTTTGGGGGATGAAGCTCCATCACTCACCGCCCGGGTGCCCCTTTTGGGGCGCTTGAGCGCCAGAAGCACGAAGCTTGGGCGTCGTCTCTAAGACTTGAGCGTAAGGAACCACCACTCACCACCCGGGCAACCCTTTTGGGGCGCTTGAGCACCAACAGCACGAAGCTTGGGCGTCCTCTCTAAGGCTTGAGCGTGGAAGACCACCGCTCACCGCCTGGGCACCCTAAGCAGGGCGCTGGAGCGCAAGCGATACGGGCTTGGGCTCTGTTTCTGTTCTGTCTTCGCTTTATTTAAAGGACCCAGGCGTCCTATGTTCTGCATATCTAGCTGGAGCAGCACAACAGCACACTCTTCCATTCTCTGAAGGCGGATTTGGATGCGGGAGCTTCCATCCTCTACTTTTAGGGTTTTGCTATCTCATGCTTTTCCATTATTCATCTAGTTTCATCATGTCTGTGGTGAACTAAACTCTATTTGTTGTTTGGGGATGATGTATTTGAATTGATTCTTAATAACACATGTTTTTTCATTAATTGTTAGAGTAATTCATCTGTGTTTATTACATGCTTTGTTTAACTCATTCATAGCATGAAGTATGAATTGCATGAGTGCTGGGAGGTTCCTTACAATTCAGGTTCTTGTTGAATTCTCCCAAGAGTAATATTTCTCATGGATGAGGGTATGAGTCTTGGTCGTCTTAAAGATCTTGAACTTCACATTTAATTGCTAGGAATGCTAGGCATTGCATGAAGTGGTGATTAAGGAAAGGCTTATTTCGCCGAGGGATCGGGTTTAAGTTATTTAGTGAGTGACATTGACATTAATGCATAAAGAAGAATTCTTACATACATGAGAAGGAACTTGGTGAAATCCAACCCCAACAATATATTCATCTCATATTAAACAACATTCGTTTATCACTGTGCTCTTTTGTTATTGATCAAACTGCATTCATATTTAATTTTCTGTCTTTGCATCTGAAACCAATGATCTCGTTTTCTTTAAGTCTTAATTAATCGAGTTATCACACGACTGTCTAGTGCCGAGAGTCCTTTAGGATACTGATAACAGCTGAAAAACTGTTATTTTTACACTTAAATTTGACCTTCAAGACAACCTTTATGACCTAGAAACTAGTTTGGAATCATGTTTTTGTTGAAGTTTTTTAAATAAGAGAGTTGGACAGGTTTTATGCTTGATTTCCTTATTTTTGCAGGTTTTTTAGATGAATTGCGCGAAAGAAGTGAAGGAGCTAAGAGTTGGATTCAGAAAAGGAAGAAAAAGTGCATAAAAGGGAGAAGCTGCAAGTACCGCTCAGCTCCATTTACCGTTGAGCGGCACTTTGAAGACCCGTAGACACCTCTGAGGGGCAAAACTGCAGTTGAGGGGCAGAATCAGTCACGCGCTTACCGCGGAGCGGTATTTACTGCTAAGCGGCACTCTTATGGGCTTGGGCTTACTTTTTTTTAATTTTTAGAATAATATATAAGGTTTTAGTTAACCTAGGTCAAGCATCTTTGGCTGGAACGAAGCAAAAACACATTCTTTCACCCCTTGGAGGAGGATTTTGGATGCTACAGCTCCTTTCTCACCTTTCTAGGGTTTTATCTTTCACTCTTTCATTGTATTTCATCTAGTTTTCACCATGAATATGGTGAACTAAACTTTTATTGTTGTTGGGGAATCAATGTAATCCTTTGAAGCTCTCATGTATTGAATTTATTCTTCAAGATCTTTTAAAGATACATGCTTTCTTTCATTAATTGTTAGGGTTTTTCCTCTTTGCTCTAAGCATGCATTGTTTAACTCATTCGATGTCATGATTATTGATTTTGTCGATATGGACACATACGGGGAAATCTAGATCTGGGGAATCTCTCCCAATAGTAGTATAAACCTAGACATAGAAGTATGATGGTTGGTTGCCTTCAAGCTTCTATGCTTTATAATGCATGAGTAATTGCTAGGGAGACAAGACATTGTAAACTAGTGATTATGATTAGGCTTTCTTCGTCGAGAGATGATGGACAAATTTATGAACACCAAAATGTGATGTCACAAACTTGTTTTACAATCGGCAAGTATGACCGAATCGTTTCAAGTAATAACTCGGTAAGACCAAGTATCGTTCTCCCAAAGGACTCACGGCCTAGTTTAGTTATGTGATTTGTTGATTAGCTAAGACTTAAGAACGAAATAATTGGATTTTACTATGCAAAAGACGAAAATAAACATGTATGCATGAATGTGATCAATGGCTAAAGGAAAATACAAACACTTTCAATGGAATATATGGATGAGTATGTTGTTGGGGTTATCAATTTCATCTTATCCACTCTCATATATTTTAGGAATTCAACATTCAATTCATCATTGTTAATGCCACTCTCTAAATTACCTTTCAAGAAGGCTTCTCCCTAATTACGAGTTCATACGATTCCTAGCATTCCTAATAATTAGTTTATTTAGCGCAGGAGCTTAACGGCAACCAATATACTTATTGGGAGAAATTCCCCGGATCTAGACTTCCCCGTATGTGTCCGCTGAGGGGCAACCCAAGCCCCTTCTGCGACACTACCGCTCAGCGGTAGTTTGCCGCTCAGCGGCACTTGCGGGAAGTGCTCTCCTTCTTAGCTTGACCTAGATGCATCCTAACATACCCCTTACTGGCTCCCTGCAATAAAATTCTCAAATCACTCATGCACAACCCTATTATGCAACTAAAGCAAGATCAAAACAAAAATTATACAGAAAAATTAATCAACTGGGTTGCCTCCCAGGTAGCGCTTGTTTAACGGCACGAGCCTGACCCAAAATCCTCCAGCACCCTTCAGTAGATGCAAATCTTTCTTACCAACACCCATCAGTAGGTGTATACAAACATAGTATCCTTCAGTAGATACTCTTCCGCCTAACATCCATCAGTAGATGTAAACCCTGTAACAAACTTATAACAAAAACAAAAATACCAAAAAGTTCAAAATTACATCACCAAAACAAAAATTAAAAAGTTCTTAAATCACTGGGTTGCCTCCCAGCAAGCGCTCTTTTAACGTCACTAGCTTGACCCAAGCTCCTGTTCTTTCTTCTCTTTCTTCTTTCTACTGAACTTCTTCAGGAATTTGATAAAACCAGGAACCTGTTGCGGTGTCTCAATTAGAGGAACTTTAATCTCCAATTTCTTGAAGATTTCCATAAAGCACTTAAATTTATTTTCCTTCCTATGATTCTTCTTTAGATGAGGATGGGATTTTTCATATGATTTCTTCTTCTTTCCTCTCATCTTCTTTTTCTTCCTTTTCCTCTCCTTAAATTTTCTCTTTTTCTTTTCTCTTATTTTTGTCTTCCCTTTTCTTTTTCTTTTCAACTTCTTTAATTTCACACAAATTTTCTTTCTCTCTTCTCTCTCAACCACTTCTTTATCTTGTTCGTCATCTTTATCTCTCTCACTCAACTCTTCTTTTTCTTTTCTCTCTATCTGTTCCTCATCTCCCCCTATTTTTTTCTCATCAAGAATCTTGTCACTTTCAGTGACAATGGCTTGCCCTTCCTCCTTGGGGTTAACTTCAGTATTAACCTCATCATTCAATCTCTGACTAATGTAACGAAGTTGCATCTCCATTCTTTTACATGATTCTTCAATGCTTTTCTGAGTAGCGTCAGAACTTTTCAAAAATCGTTGAAGGGTGTCATCCAAACTATCCAAACTTCCTGATAGAAAGAGTTGTTGCTGCCATTATTGTGGTTGCGGCCATTGTTGTGGTGGCGGCCATTGTTGTGGTGATGGCCTATCAAATTGTCCAGCAGCTTGCCAAAATTGGCTTTGATCCATGCTTGAGTGAGGTTCCCACCAGTGGTTGAGATTACTTTGGTAGAATTGAGTGCCCATATAGTTAAATTCTTGACCAAATTGCATCCTGCAAACATTAGGCACGAAACTCTAGAAAATATTTGTTAGCACAAAAAGATAGAGAAAAAATCAAAGGATATAATTGAAAAGATAAGAAGATAGGAAACAGAAAATAAAATAAAATAAAATAAAAACAGAAAAATAAAATAAAATAAAATAAAATAAAATAAAATAAAATAAAAACAGAAAACAAGTCAAAGATAATCAATAATCACACAAATTAACCAGTTAAACCACGAGTCCCCGGCAACGGCGCCAAAAACTTGATGGACAAATTTATGAACACCAAAATGTGATGTCACAAACTTGTTTTACAATCGGCAAGTATGACCGAATCGTTTCAAGTAATAACTCGGTAAGACCAAGTATCGTTCTCCCAAAGGACTCACGGCCTAGTTTAGTTATGTGATTTGTTGATTAGCTAAGACTTAAGAACGAAATAATTGGATTTTACTATGCAAAAGACGAAAATAAACATGTATGCATGAATGTGATCAATGGCTAAAGCAAAATACAAACACTTTCAATGGAATGTATGGATGAGTATGTTGTTGGGGTTATCAATTTCATCTTATCCACTCTCATATATTTTAGGAATTCAACATTCAATTCATCATTGTTAATGCCACTCTCTAAATTACCTTTCAAGAAGGCTTCTCCCTAATTACGAGTTCATACGATTCCTAGCATTCCTAATAATTAGTTTATTTAGCGCAGGAGCTTAACGGCAACCAATATACTTATTGGGAGAAATTCCACGGATCTAGACTTCCCCGTACGTTCCCGTATCGACAAAACCAATAATCATGCATTGAATGAGTTAAACAAAGCAAGCATTGAGCAAAGAGGAAAAACCCTAACTAATGATGAAAGAAAGCATAGGTCTTAGATTAAGATGTAAACACAAATTCCATATATGAGAGCTTGAAAAGATTACATTGATTCCCCAACAAACATGCAAGGTTTAGTTCACCATATTCATGGTGAACCTAGATGAACAATAATGAAAGAATGAAGGATAAAACCCTAAAAAGGTGAAGAGGTAGCCTGAGCATCCAAGATCCTCCTTCAAAGGGGTGGTAGAGAGAGTGTTTGCTTCGTTCCAGCCAAAGATACCAACCCTAGGAAACCCTAAAGCTTATATACTATTCGTAAATTACAGAAAATTAGGCCCAAGCCCAAAAATAGTGCCGCTCAGCGGTAAAGTACCGCTCAGCGGTAAGTGCATGAGTCGTTTTCTCCCCTCGGCGGCCATTTTGCCCGTCAGCGGTGCCAATGTGAACTCCTGAGTGCCGCTCAGCGTTAAACTGCCGCTCAGCGGCAGTTGCGGCTTCTCCTTTTGCACTTTTTGATGTCTTTTCTGATTCTATCTCTCTCCTTCTTCACTTCTTTCACCAAATTCACCTTAAAACCTGCACAAAAACACTGAAATCAAGCATAAACCTGTCCAGCTCTCTTATTTCTGAAAATATGAACAAAAGCATGATTTCAAGCTAGTTTCTAAGTGTTAAAGGTTGCTTTTCGTATCAATTTTAAGCATGAAAATAACAGTTTTTCAACTGTTATCAAGAGATCGAGTTTAAGGTAATTTAGAAAGTGGCATTAACAATTAATGGAGAAAGATGAATTCTTGAATACATGAGAGTGGATATGATGAAATTGATAAACCCCAACAACATATTCATTCATATATTTCAAACCACGTGTTCTGTTTCTTCTTGCCCATTGATCAATACATGCATTCATATTTACTTTTTAGTATTTTGCATTTAAACCTACAAGAATTTGGTTACAAGTCTTAGATAATTAACCAATCACATAATTGTCTAGGCCATGAGTCCTTTAGGAGAATGATACTTGGTCTTACCAGTTTTATTACTTCATACGATTCAGTTACACTTGCCGAGGGTTAAACAAGTTTTTTGGCGCGGTTGCCGGGGACTCGTGGTTTAACTAGCCTATTTGTGTGATTATTGATTAACTTTAACTTTGTCTTCTTGTGTATGCAGGAAGCAATTAGGACCAGAAGCAAGAAAAATTCAGAACCTCTTCTTGAAGGCTTGGAAGAGAGTAGACGGAGGAGAAGAATCCGTACATCTAGAGAACTATTCCCTTCTCTAGAAACACTTTTACAACCTTCACCACAAAGGTCTAACCAAAGCACTGAAAATATGGCAGAGGAGAATAATGGTAGACGTACTCTTGTAGATTACACCACTGTGGTTGGCCCTCAACATTTTAACAGTATAGCAAGGTCGAGGGTCAATGCTGCAAACATGAAGGTAAAACCGGCGTTGATACAGTTGGTCAAGAGTAACCAATTTAATGGGCTATCGCATGAAAGTCCATATGAGCATCTCACAACCTTCGATGAAATTTGCAACACTATAAACATTAATGGGGTGCCAGATGAACCAATCAAGCTTAGTTTGTTTCCTTTCTCATTGGGAGGCAATGCTAAGCTATGGTTGAACTCTTTTCCAAAGGATAGTTTCACTGAATAGGAAGCTATGGTTGCAAAGTTTTTAAACAAGTACTTCCCGCAATCTAAAGTCAACAAAGGGAAGTAAGAGATATCTTCTTTCAGACAAGGCATGGAGGAGACATTAGGTCAAGCATGGGATCGGTATAAAAGTTTGTTGAGAGACTCCCACGCATGGCTTTGATGAAGCAGTAGTAGTCCTACTTTTCCTTGGAGGTCTTGGTTCACAAACCAAGTTGATGTTAGATGCCTCAGCTGGAGGTAATATTAAACGGAAAACTCCAGAGGAAGAAACCGAGTTGATAGAGAATATGGCTACTAATGATAACGAGTTGCACAGTGAAAGAGGAACTCCAATTCAACAGAAAGGGATTCTACAATTGCAATCCAATGATGCCTTGCTTGCTTAGAATAAAATCATAACTCAACAGTTAGAGAATTTAACAAAGACACTTACACAATTGCCAAAGGAGCTAAAGGGAGTTGCACAGGTTCAACAGATGTGTGAATTATGTGGTGGTGACCATATCAATGGTCAATGCGTTTTTCCAGTGGAGGATTTGGAAAATGTAAATTTCATGGCCAATCAATTTCCATACCGCCAAGGTAATTACACCCAAGGGTGGAAACCTCACCCAAGCATGGGTCAAGGTCAAGGACAAACTGGACAAGATGGGCAATCAGAGCAATTCAATAGGCCACAACAACAACCATCATTATGGCAACAAGTGTCTACACTTAATGAAAGATCAACAAAGTTGGAAGAAACTCTTCAACAATTTATGCAGGTAACTATTTCCAACCACAAGAGCACTGAAGCAGCCATTAGAAATTTGGAGATGCAAGTCAGCCCGATAGCTAAGAAGATGGAAGATATGTCTGATAAGAATTTTGGGGCAAATACTGATGTTAACCCTAAGGAAGAGTGTAAAGTTTTATTGAGTGTGAATCTTGAGAGAGTTGAGTTAGAGCAAAAAGAAGAAAAAGAAGAGAGAGTAGAGAGAAAAGAAGAAAGAAAAGGAGAGGTGATACGGCTGTCGCAGCCCACCAAATTTGATTGCAAAAATTAATGCAGTATATTCTAGGAAGTGACTCCTAGGTCGTCTCTCAAGGACCAATTTGTGGTTCAGTCTCAGATTAAACACGTAGTGGGGGGGGGGTTTGAAGGTGTTTTTGGTTGCGGAGAAAATTAAAAAGCGTTGAAATAAATTTCAAGAAAGTAAAACGAAATTGGTACAATAAAAACGAAAATACAGCAACATGAAATAGTAAAAACAATTTGGAACAGTAAAAGCAAAAATACAGAAAAACAGAAAATACGGAAAACGAAAATACAACAAACAGTAAAAATAGAAAACAGTAAATTTCATATATGAAAACAGAATAAAAATTACAGCAGCAAAATACAGAGAACAAAATTACAGTGAATGATTTAAAGTGCAATAATCAACAACATAATAAAAACGACAGTAGAAATTAAATTGTAGACAATCAACAACACAAATTAAATTGCAGTAGAAATTAAATCACATCAGTAAACAGAACAGTAAAATAACATTGAAATTTCAGCAACAAGAAATTAACTCAGATTGTGCATGGAATTTAACTTCATTAAAAAGACAGAAAATAAAATTCGAACCGTACACCACAGTATTCAATCTCTGTTCCAGCTCTCTATTATCACAGCACATCTCACGGCACCTCCACTCTACACTACACTCCTACACTACACTACATTACATTTTTCTGGAATCTACACTACTGGAGCTCTACTCGAATGAAAAATGGGAGCTACTGGAAGAGAGGACCTCTCCCAGGCCGTGACATTTACTTGGAAATTGTGGCAGCCCACTTTCTCTTTTATTCTACCACATAAAATCATTTTCCCAAATTGAAAACAACACTGCAACATTCCAACCAAAATATATATTTTTTTAAAAGCTTTTCTATGTGGATGTAGCAGAACTCCTTGCTGGACGGTTCTCATGAGCTATTCCCGTGTGCATATCCAGCTAAATGGAAATGAATTTTCACTTTTGTTTCTGATTTTAATTTAAAATTTAATTAATGAAAAATTTCTCTTTTAGTCCCAAAATATTCTCCAATAATTTCCCTGCACTCAGTAATGTAAATAATTAGTCTCAGATAATTCAAATTAATTAAAATAAGAATTTCTGATCGAATTAAGCATAATTAAGAAAAATGGGAAAATACTAGACATTTAAGCACAATTCCCCGATTAATTCTAGCACAATAAACTAAGTGAAGTGAAGAAAATATTGACTCATCAAAATAGACCACACTTAGTCTTTTGCACTCCTGGGCAAAATCAAGACGCAAATCAGGGAATAGTTCAAAGGACTTTTAGGGAGGTGACACAAACTCAGCATACAGAAAACAAAGACTCATTAGAAAAATAAACAGAATTTACACAGTTCTCAAGAAATCTGGACAGAGAAAAGAAGTAGACAATATCCAACACATAATCAAGAAAAACAGATACTCATGAAATTTTCCAAGCAATTCAAAACATGGTAAAATAATTAATCAGCTCAAGAGGTGAATCAAAAATAACAAAACCTTACAGATGCACTAATAGTGTTTCTCTCAAGTGTATAGGGTAAAGAATTTCAGCTCAATGCACTCAAGAAAGCAAACACAAGCAGACTTGGCAAGCCTCTACTATCAACACTTAGAAACATATGCATGTTCAGATCCAAAGGTCTTTTATGGTTGTAATGGGGCCAAGGACAGGGGAGGATAAAATATGGATAAGTAGTTACAAATCAAAAGAAATAGAGGAGCAATGGGGAACAAGTGTAAACACAGTCAAATCACACCCAAACCTCTAATTCAATCCTCTTCTCGACTCCATTATTCACAAAATTGTTTCTTATTTTTCTCATCAATTTTTTCCATTCATCCTGTCTCTTTTCTTTTTTTCTATTCATCACACAACAGGATAGAAATTATATTTCCAAAACAAAACAAGATGAGGAACCAACTAGCCAATTCATCAGAATCCCCAAGGAGACCACACTTGTTCACAAAACACTTCTAAAGCTCCAGATTTCCTTAAGGTTAACATAATCATGGTTTTTCACTTAGGGCCAGTGTATGAGCTTCAAAACAAAGAAATGAGGAAAGTATAGGCTCAAAAGGGGTTATCAAAGGATTATAACAAGGTAAGCTTATTTGGCTAAAGAGGCTCAAGAACAAGAATGCCTTTATCATTTCCAAACATGCATATCAATCAAGAATTATCAACAAGAGTCAAGCCAAGGCATATGTGCAAGCAATCAAGAGACATATCACACACAAGAAAGAAAATAAAGTGGCTCAAATTCTCATAGGGTATTTGTGTCATAATCAATTCAACCTCTTTAGACATTATAATCATCTTCAAAGCAGAGAAAAGCAAGAATTTCAAACTAAGTATCAATGAAGGAAGGAAAAATCTACAACTTAGACAAAATCCAGAAATCAAGAGAAACATGTAAAATTTCACACAAGACACACAAAAATAACTTAAAATAGAAAAAATTAAACACACAAAACAAAAACTAACAAAGACAAATCAGAATCTCCCCCAATAGACCACACTTAAACTACATAGTGTCCTCAATGTGTTCTAAGCATAAGATCAACAATCAAAACAATAAACATATCATGGACAAGTGCAATAAAAGTAGGAAAAAGGGAGAGAAGGAAAATGCAAACTCCCGTAGGTTATGGTGGAAGCTGCCAATTTTGGACTATCAAGGAGATGTCTTCCTCTTCAGGATCTAGCAAGGAAGTTTTGAGGACGAACTGCTTCATCCTCCAAATTTGATCTAGTGATAACAGTTGAAAAACTGTTATTTTCATGCTTAAATTTCATGCTTAAATTTTCATGCTTAAATTTGATACATTTTTAATTACTGTCTTTTGCATTAAAAACCTACAATCAATCGTTCACAAGTCTTAAATAATCAACGAATCAAATAACTAACTAGGCCGTGAGTCCTTTGGGAGAACGATACTTGGTCTTACCGAGTTTATTACTTGATACGATTCGGTCACACTTGCCGAGGGTCAAACAAGTTTGTGGCGCCGTTTTCGGTGTTCATAAATTTGTCATCATCTAGCAGGGAAATGTCTTCCACAGCTTGATCTAAGAAGTAGTGATTGTTGATGAGCGGGTTCAGTTGGTGCCTATTGATCTTGAAGCTTTTGCCAGTGTTAGCACCTTTGTTTTCCACTGTGGGTGCATGCTGGTCAAATTCATGTGTACCTCCTACAATAGGGTTAGTGCAATGTGGTTCCAAAGAAATGACATGCAGGGGTATAACACCCAATCCCAGTGTAAGAGGCTGAACCTCAGATATACTCTCAGAACATAAATCAATTTCAAAATTAGAAACAATATCAACCATAGACTCAGATTCATGTTCAGTGCATGGAGAATAATCATTCAGATGTGATAGCAAAAAGTGGTTCTCATCATGCAGAGAGTGAGAATTAAACACATGCTCAGCAACAATATGATTATCAACATACCTATCCACAGCATAATCATTAACATAATCAAATTGAGGTATGTTTACCTCCACTTCCCTGAAGATTGGAAAAGTGGTGGCAGATGAAAATGGTCTACCTGGTTCGAAATTACTGCTTATTTCTGCCTGGTCCTCAAAATTTTTAGCATTTTCCTCAGGTGCAAGAGTAGGGACATAGGACGATGGGAAAGTAGGTTGCACAATGAGCACGTGACTTTGGTTGCGATCTCCTATGTTGATGGCACTATCATTATCAGGAATTTGAACAGACGGAAATGATGATTCCTCTGAAACTTTAGACTGTTCCTGATTCAGTTTAGTGGCCATCTACCCTATTTGGTCATTGATGATAAATTTATGAACACCGAAAAATGGTGCCACAAACTTGTTTAACAATCGGCAAGTGTGACCGAATCGTATCAAGTAATAAAACTAGGTAAGACCAAGTATCGTTTTCCCAAAGGACTCACGGCCTAGTTAGCTATATGATTTGTTGATTATTTAAGACTTGTTAACAATTGATTGTAGGGTTTAAATGCAAAAGACAATAATTAAACATGTATGCATGAATTTGATCAATGGAAAAAAGGAATGCAAACACTTTAATGAATTAGATGGATGAGTATGTTGTTGGGGTTATCAATTTCATCTTATCCACTCTCATATACTTTAGGAATTCATCATTCTTTTCATCAATGCTAATGCCACTCTCTAAATCACCTTGCAAGAAGGCCTATCCTTAATTACGAGTTCATACAATTCCTAGCATTCCTAGTAATTAATTCTGAAGTGCAGAAGCTTAAAGGCAACCAATATGCTATTGGGAGAAATTCCCCGGATCTAGATTTCCCCGTACGTTCCCATATCGACAAAATCAATAATCATGGCAATGAATGAGTTAAATAAAGCAAGCTTTAAGCAAAGAGGAAAAACCCTAACTAAAGATGAAAGAAAGCATGTATCTTAAAATAAGATGTTAAAACAAATTTCATATATGAGAGTTTCACAAGACTACATTGATTCCCCAACAACAATGCAAGGTTTAGTTCACCATATTCATGGTGAAACTAGATGAACAATAATGAAAGAATGAAAGATAAAACCCTAGAAAGGTGAAGAGGTAGCCTGAGCATCCAAGATCTTCCTTCAAGGGGTGGAAAAGGGAGTGTTTGCTTCGGCTCAGCCAAAGATACAAACCCTAGGACGTCCTAAAGCTTATATACTATTCTAAAATATACAGAAAATTAGGCCTAAGCCCAAAATAGTGCCGCTCAACGGTAAGTGCGTGAGTTGATTTTTCCCCCTCAGCGGCATTTTCACCCCTCAGCGGATCCAACGTGAGTTTCTGAGTGCCGCTCAGTGGTAAACTGCCGCTGAGCGGTATTTGCGACTTCTCCTTTTGCACTTTTTGATGTCTTTTCTGATTCCATCTCTATCCTTCTTCACTTCTTTCACCAAATTCACCTTAAAACCTGCATAAAACACTGAAATCAAGCATAAACCTGTCCAGCTCTCTTATTTCTAAAAATATAACCAAAAGCATGATTTCAAGGTAGTTTCTAAGTGTTAAAGGTTGCTTTTAGTATCAATTTTAAGCATGAAAATAACAGTTTTTCAACTGTTATCAGTCATTCAAGCTCTGAATGGACGCTCTGGTCTCTTGCTGAAACTCCATGTTCTCTTGCTTGAACTGGATGTTCTGCATGGTCATATGCTCCAATAACTCCTTCAATGTAGGCTCAGAAGTAGAAGGCTGAGGAGTTATTTGGGCAGGAGCATCATATTGCTGACTCTAGTATTGTTGGACTGGTAGAGGCATAAAAGCATTCTGAGATGGTGCTTCCTGATATTTCTGTGGAGCATCGTACCATCCCAAACTCGTGTCATTCCATCCAGAATCGTTGTTGTAACTATTTTGCACAGGGGGAAATTTCTTCAGAAACTGATGCCTATGATTTTGCCATCTGGTAACGAATCCTCGAGGAAGACGATCTTTCCAATCCTTTGCTGCTCCTTTTAATGAGTACGAAAATGCCCTTAAGAAAACCTGATCATCTGGGACATTTGGAGGTTTCATAAAACAAAAAATTCGATAGAACCTCTCCAAATGTGTATGTGGGCATTCATCTACAAAACCATGAAACTGGGGCAGCATTTTTATCAGTCCAGTGTTGAGAAAGAGATGATCACCATCCCTATTAGGTGGAACTGCCTCCCAAGGAGAGCTTTCATAAGTTGGAGGATGAGCCATATTATTCTCAAGATAAAAGTCAGCAGAATTACAATCAGAGTACCACGCAGAAGGAGAATCATAATTAGAGGCACTTTCAGAATAAGCACTATTCACAAAATTAAAATAGGTAGACATCTAAAAAGAAAAATAAAAATACTAAAAATTACAAAACAATTAAAACACAACACATTTTTTTTTAACTAACAGACAAAACACATACGACACGCATACAAAAACGCACATACAACAAAAAACCCAAAACCAAACACAATAAACATCGAGCACAAAACATATATAAACACAACAAATATTAACAGAACAAAAGATCTAAAACCAAACCGTCATTGATCCCTGACAACGGTGCCAAAATTTGATACGGCTGTCGCAGCCCACCAAATTTGATTGCAAAAATTAGTGCAATATATTCTAGGAAGTGACTCCTAGGTCGTCTCTCAAGGACCAATTTGTGGTTTAGTCTCAGATTAAACACGTAGTGGGGGGGTTTGAAGGTGTTTTTGGTTGCGTAGAAAATTAAAAAGCGTTGAAATAAATTTCAAGACAGTAAAACGAAATTGGTACAATAAAAACGAAAATACAGCAACATGAAATAGTAAAAACAATTTGGAACAGTAAAAGCGAAAATACAGAAAAACAGAAAATACAGAAAACGAAAATACAGCAAACAGTAAAAACAGAAAACAGTAAATTTCAGATATGAAAACAGAATCAAAATTACAGCAGCAAAATACAGAGAACAAAATTACAATGAATTATTTAAAGTGCAATAATCAACAACATAATAAAAACGACAGTAGAAATTAAATTGTAGACAATCAACAACACAAATTAAATTGCAGTAGAAATTAAATCACATAAGTAAACAGAACAGTAAAATAACATTTAAATTTCAGCAACAAGAAATTAACTCAGATTGTGCATTGAATTTAACTTCATTACAAACACAGAAAATAAAATTCGAACCGTACACCACAGTATTCAATCTCTGTTCCAGCTCTCTATTGTCACAGCACATCTCACGGCACCTCCACTCTACACTACACTCCTACACTACACTACATTACATTTTTCTGGAATCTACACTACTGGAGCTCTACTCGAATGAAAAATGGGAGCTACTGAAAGAGAGGACCTCTCCCAGGCCGTGACATTTACTTGGAAATTGTGGCAGCCCACTTTCTCTTTTATTGTAGCACATAAAATCATTTTCCCAAATTGAAAACAGCACTGCAACATTCCAACCAAAATATATATTTTTTTAAAAGCTTTTCTATGTGGATGTAGCAGAACTCCTT
Source organism: Vigna hirtella (assembly GCA_027742795.1). Classification (NCBI taxonomy): domain Eukaryota; kingdom Viridiplantae; phylum Streptophyta; class Magnoliopsida; order Fabales; family Fabaceae; genus Vigna; species Vigna hirtella. The sequence goes on from JAHCHA010007300.1 coordinate 19,432, forward strand.
GCTGGACGGTTCTCATGAGCTATTCCCGTGTGCATATCCAGCTAAATGGAAATGAATTTTCACTTTTGTTTCTGATTTTAATTTAAAATTTAATTAATGAAAAATTTCTCTTTTAGTCCCAAAATATTCTCCAATAATTTCCCTGCACTCAGTAATGTAAATAATTAGTCTCAAATAATTCAAATTAATTAAAATAAGAATTTCTGATCGAATTAAGCACAATTAAGAAAAATGGGAAAATACTAGACATTTAAGCACAATTCCTCGATTAATTCTAGCACAATAAACTAAGTGAAGTGAAGAAAATATTGACTCATCAAGAGGATGAGAGAAAAGAGAAAGAAGAAAAGAAAGAAGAGAAAAAAATTAAAAAAATTCTTCCTTATCCAAAAGATTGTGAGAGAATAGAGAAAGAGAAACAATATGGGCATTGTAAAGATATCTTCAATCAAATGGATGTTGATCTACTTGTGAATGAAGCATGGCAACAATTTTCAGCTCAGGTAAATCATATGAATCAAATCTCCAAAAGAAAAAGATATATATATATATATATATATATATATGTGTGTGTGTGGGTGTGTGTGTGTGTGTGTGTGTGAGGAGATTAATGAGTGTAGAGCTGTAAAGAAGAAACTATTTCCTCCAAAATGAAAGATTCAGGAAGCTTTACCATTCCTTGCGCCATAGGGAAGGAATAGATAAGGAAAGCCCTACTTGATTTAGGGTCAAGTGTCAATTTGATGCCTTTATCTATACTTAAGCAAATTGAGGATCTTGAAGTCAAGCCAATAGAGATGGCTTTGCTAATAGCGGATGGATCTTCAAAGAAGCCTTATGGTATAGTGGAAGATGTTATGGTTTGTGTAGGCAAACTACAATTCTTGGTGGACTTTGTGGTGATGGAGATGGAGGATGAAAGGGTTCCTTTGATTCTTGGAAGACCGTTTATGAAAACGGCCAAGGTTATCATTGATGTAGATGAAGGAATGATAGTGCTTCAAGACCAAGAAGAAAGGGTAATCATTGATGTCTTCAAAGAAGAGCAGCAGTTGCAAAAGGAAGAGATTAGTCATAAAGCTACATGTCAAGATGTACTCATTGATAACGGTTGAAAAACCGTTATTTTTATGTTTAAAATTGATACCAAAAGCAACCTTTAAGACTTAGAAACTAACTTGAACTCATATTTTTGCTTTAGTTTTGTGAATAAGAGAGTTGAAGGTGAATTTAATGGTTTTGTGCAAGATTCCCTTGTTTTGTTAGGCTAATTGAATGATTTGAAAGAAGAATTGAAGTACAGAATGATTGGAGTGCTGAAAAGTCAACCAGAAACCAGAAAAGTCAACCAGTCAACCAGAAAAGTCAACTAGTCAACCAGAATGCAGAAAAAGTGTGACCGAGTGGCGCTGAGCGGTAATTTGGCGCTGAGCGGCGATTTTCAGGTGCCGAAATCACCGTTGAGGGGCAAAACAACAGCTGGGGGTAAAATGGATCATGCGCTAGTACCGCTCAGCGGTAAAATACCGTTGAGCGCCATTCTAAATGGGCTTGGACTAGTTTTCTGTTACTTTTTTGGGCTTGGGCCTAATTTTTTGTAATTTTTAGAACAGTATATAAGCTTTAGGACGTCCTAGGGTTTGGATCTTTGGCCAGAGACGAAGCAAACACACACTTTTCACCCCTTGGGGGTAGATTGGGAGATGGTGACGGCTCTCCTCTTCTCTTTCTAGGGTTTTTCTATCTCTTTCACTCTTTCATTATTGTTCATCTATTTTCACCATGAATATGGTGAACTAAACTTTGTATTGTTGTTGGGGAATCAATGTAATCTTTTGAAGCTCTCATATATGGAATTTGTGTTTAAACATCTTATTTGAGATACATGCTTTCTTTCATCATTAGTTAGGGTTTTTCCTCTTTGCTCAAAGCATGCATTGTTTAACTCATTCGATGTCATGATTATTGATTTTGTCGATATGGGAACCTACGGGGAAATCTAGATCCGGGGAAATTCTCCCAATAGCATATTGCCTAGACATAGGGATATGATGGTTGGTTGCCTTTAAGCTTCTGTGCTTCAGAATTAATTATTAGGGATGTTAGGAATTGTATGAACTCGTAATTAAGGATAGGCTTTATTGCAAGGTGATTTAGAGAGTGGCATTAACATTGATGAAAAGAATGATGAATTCCTAAAGTATATGAGAGTGGCAAAAGATGAAATTGATTACCCCAACAACATACTCATCCATCTAATTCGTTCAAGTGTTTGGGTTCCTCTTTTCCATTGATCAAAACTCATGCATAAATGTTTACTTATTGTCTTTTGCATTTGAAACCTCAAGAATTTGTTCACAAGTCTTAAACAATCAAGAAATCATATAACTAACTAGGTCGTGAGTCCTTTGGGAGAATGATACTTGGTCTTACCGAGTTTATTACTTGATACGATTCGGTCACACTTGCCGAGGGTTAAACAAGTTTTTGGCGCCGTTTTTCGGTGTTCATAAATTTGTCATCACTCATGACTAATTTTCAAGATGCAAAGCCGAACTTCACAGGTAAAATTTTTTTCTTGTCACAGGTTAAGGAAGAAGAAAAAGATGGCAAAGGAAGGACGATTCATGATGACTTGATGCAAGCACAACCCAAACTTGGTAAACATGTAAGATTCAAGAACAAGTTTTGGGTTGTGAAAAATTATAAAGAGAATGGAGTAATAGAAATAGAATCTCCATATTCGAGAAGAGTAAAAGAGGTGGACCGAAAGCTGTTGATGAGTTGGTGTGATGATGAAAAGATGAACACCAACATGGAAGATGGAGCATAAACTTTACTGGGTCAAGCTAGTGACGTTAAAAGAGCGCTTGCTGGGAGGCATCTGTGATTCAAAAACATTGATTTCTTTAGTTTTTATTTTTGGTTAATTTAATTTTATAAAGTTTGGACATTTTTGTATGATGAAACTTTTGGTTTTAGCATCTACTGATGGATGCTAGGTGGTTAAGTATATACTAAAGGATACTAGGTTTGTTACACCTACTGATGGGTGTTGGTAAGAAAGGTTTGCACCTACTCATGGGTGTTGGTGGATTTTGGAGCAGGCTCGTGACATTAAACAAGCGCTACCTGGGAGGCAACCCAGTGGATTTACTTCATGTTGTTTGTTTATTTTGATTCTACTTTAGTTGCATGAACAAGCGCTACCTTATCTCTCCACTTTTCCCTCTTCCCCTTTACAAATTCTCACTTTCACTCACTTTGTCACTAGGGTTCCATTTAAGTTTGGGGTTTAGTGAGAGCATTGCAATTGGGGGTTGCTTTCTTCAAATTCCTAAAGCATTTTTCATTCATCTAGCATCTCCACCCAAGTAAGTTCAAGCAATTTTAATTATAGGGTTCTTGAAAGCATGAAATTATATGAACATAAGCATGATTCCTTAGGGATTTTGATTTTTATGCTTGATTTGATGAATTAATTGATGTTTGAACCGATTAAAATGCTTGATTTAGGTCTGGAACTAAGAAGATTGCATAAGGCTGGAGGTTAGGAAGTGTTAAAAGCAAAATTTTCAAATTTTGCAGAATCGCCGCTCAGCGGAAATTTCCCTTGAGCGCGATTCTGGCAGAAGTGATTTTCTTGGCTCTTTGCTTGCTGGTTTGCTTGCTTGTTTGCTTGTTGGTTGCGCTGAGGAGCTCTGTTTGCCCTCAGCGGTGGTTGGGCATAGTTATGAGGTGTTGTTTATGGTTTTCTAATGATTAACAACATGTATTTTGGTTTATGAATTGTGTTTGATGTAGGGATGGCATCCTCTTCAAGCAAGAGATTCAAGACTACCGCTTCCAAGAGGAAGGATAGGGAATCAGAACACACCCATTCTAGCAAGTTCCTTTCTCCGAAGCATGAGAAGCACTTCAAGATTGTTCAAGATAGGAGGCTCTTAATGGAAAGGAAAGCTGGAATGATTCCTAATTTTGCTCCACAGTTTGGAGAGCAATTGGTGAGTAGGAATTGGAGGAGATTAGCCACATACCCTGCACCAGCTAACATAGCAGTGGTAAAAGAATTTTACACCAACGGAAGGAGGTTGGGTAATCATCCTGATGAAGAATACTTAAGCTATGTTAGAGGCCACGCCATTCGGTATGATCCTGATTCTATCAAAATATTTTTAGATACTAAATGGGCTGGTGAGTAGTGTCAGTTCCATCACGCCGTCCTCACAAAGGCAGAGGACCAGCACAGAGTCAGGCATCTGCAAAGACTCATGAGGCAGAACCATTTCAGATGAGGGACATGTACATGTCTCATATAAATGCTCAGATGCAATCCATACATAGAGGGAAGGTGGCCACAGCACACAGGTGGACCATGAATGAGTTTCATAACGTGGTGGCATGGCTAGAGGAGCAATCCTAGGGTAGTAGAGCTGGAGCAGCTGAAGCTTTAGCTATGGAGGATGATGAAGATGAAGATGATGAGGACGCATTTGAAGATGCTGAGGATGATGAAGAGGAGGAAGGAACAGATGACAACACAGGCTGATGAGGAGCTGAGATAACATTTACTGATGGATGCTATCAGAATTGGAGCAGGATCTTTTCTATCTTTTATTTTGTACTGTTGAACTTATTTTCTTTGGTTTTTAGAATAGGGTTTGATGTACTCAATTTGAAACTTTGTCTGTTATGATGGTTTGCTTGTGACTTTTGGGTGATAAGTAATGCTTGATGATGTTTTGATATTGATTGATGTTGAGAATGTGCACATTATATGCTGAGATACAGGTGGTTCACAAGCTTTGTGAACAAATGCATGATGTTGTGATTGTGATTATGAGGCTACGCAGGATGTGTATGTGGAATGGTTAAATGAGCCTATATGTGAGGTTTTGAGATCCAGAGTTTTGATTGAATGCTATTACATTGAAAGCATGAATGATTTTGATTTTTGCCCAGGTTTTCTATGAATGAATCACTTGCTTGTAAGTGTCATATGATCAAGGCCATTTATTGGTAACCCTTTTTAGCCTAAATACATGATTCTAGCCCATTAAAAGAGAACACTATGTGTTCTATCCTTTGAACCTTTAGCCTTGAACAAGATGTGAAAACCCTTTTTGAAAAGAGTTTTACCTTGAGTTGAGTTGAAGATGTATTGTGGTATTGATAATTGTTCAAGTTTAGGGTTGTTGGGAAGTTTAGAAAGGGAAAATAAAAATCATTGAGCCATGAGCTAAGCATGTGAAAATCAAAAGAAAAAGGAAGAAAAGAAAGAAAAAGAGAAAGGCTCAATGCAAAAGAAAGTTGGGAAGAAGGAAGAATGGTTTTATTTAGATGATTCACTTGACTCAAGGATTTTGTGATCTAGAAAACCAATTTTCTTGTTAGCCCAACCACATTATGAGCCATAGAAAAGTCCTTGTGATGACACTTACTTGTGAATGTGTTTGACTGTGGTCAAAATGGAAGGCAAAAGTTAATTCATATGACATTATGATAGTAGAGTGAATGAGTGATCTCTTATACACTTGTGTGTTTTAGTGAAACAATTTTTCTGGTGAGAACAACTACCATGAGCATTGATGACAAATTTATGAACACCGAAAAACGGCGCCAAAAACTTGTTTAACCTTCGGCAAGTGTGACCGAATCGTATCAAGTAATAAACTCGGTAAGACCAAGTATCGTTCTCCCAAAGGACTCACGGCCTAGTTAGTTATATGATTTCTTGATTATTTAAGACTTGAGAACAAATTGTTATAAGTTTAAAATGCAAAAAACAAAAAGTAAACATGTATGCATGTGATGATCAATGGGAAAGAAGAAACAAAACACGTCAATTGAAATATGTGGATGAGTATGTTGTTGGGGCAATCAATTTCATCTTATCCACTAATATATTTTAGGAATTCATCATTTTTTTCATCAATGTTAATGTCACTCTCTAAATTACCTTAAACCCGATGTCTCGGTGAAGAAAACCTATCCTTAATTATGAGTTCATACAATTCCTAGGATCCCTAATAATTAATTTTGTAGCACAGAAGCTTAAAGGCAACCAACCCTCATATCCCTATGTCTAGGCAATACTGCTTTTGGGAGAATTTCTCCGGATCTAGATTTTACCGTATGTGTCCATATCAATAAAACCAATAATCATGACATCGAATGAGTTAAACAATGCATGCTTTGAGAAAAAAGGAAAAACCCTAACTAATGATGAAAGAAAGCATGTATCATAAATATGATGTTTAAACACAAAATTCCATATATGAGAGCTTCAAAAGATTACATTGATTCCCCAACAACAATACAAAGTTTAGTTCACCATATTCATGGTGAAACTAGATAAAGAATAATGAAAGAGTGAAAGATAGAACCCTAGAAAGTTGAGTAGGTAGCCTTAGCATCCAAGATCTTCCTTCAAGGGGTGGAAAGGTGTGTGTTTGCTTCGTACTCTCCAAAGATACAAACCCTAGGACGTCTTAAAGCTTATATACTATTCTAAAAATTACAGAAAAGTAGGCCCAAGCCCAAAATAATGGCGCTCAGCGGTAAAATACCGCTCAGCGGTGCCAACGAGTGTTAAGTAGTGCCGCTCAGCGGTAAAATGGCGCTGAGCGGTACTTGCGGCTTCTCTTCTTTTGCACTTTTTGAGTTCTTTTCTGATTCCATCTCTATCCTTCTTCACTTCTTTCATCAAATTCACCTTAAAACCTGCATAAAATACTGAAATCAAGCATAAACCTATCCAACTCTCTTATTTGCAAAAATATAAACAAAAGCATGATTCCAAGCTAGTTTCTAAGTGTTAAAGGTTGCTTTTAATATCAATTTTAAGCATGAAAATAACAGTTTTTCAACTGTTATCAAGCACATAATTTCATCTTTGCTTAGCTGATTGATCATTCATGATAATAGCATTTATTGGAGTTTATGGAATTATGTGAACACTAAAGCATGTGTGCATCTTAACTAAATTCTTTGTGATGAGCTGATTTGAGTATTCACTTGTTTTGAGAAAAGAAGTTTTTGTGGTGAACCATTGTATCGATTGATGGAAGATTGAGTCACATCTTGTGTGCTTGAGGACAAGCAAAGTTCTGAGTTTAGGGTTGTGATAACAATTGAAAAATTGTTAGTTTTACACTTAAATTTGACCTTAAAGACAACCTTTATGACTTAGAAACTAGTTTGGAATCATGTTTTTGTTGAAGTTTTGTAAATAAGAGAGTTGGACAGGTTTTATGCTTGATTTCCTTATTTTTGCAAGTTTTTGAGATGAATTGAGCGAAAGAAGTGAAGGAGCTTAGAGTCGGATTTAGAAAGGAAGAAAAAATGCATAAAAGGGAGAAGCCGCAAGTACCGCTCAACGCCATTTATCGCTGAGTGGAACTTTGAACACCCGTAGACACCGTTGAGGGGCAAAACTACAGCTGAGGGGTAGAATCAGTCACGCGCTTACCGCTGAGCGGCACTCTTATGGGCTTGGGCTTACTTTTCTGTAATTTTTAGAATAATATATAAGGTTGTTGAGAGGGTCGCACCTCACACAAATTTGATTGCAAAAATTAATGCAGTATGTTCTAGGAAGTGACTCCTAGGTCGTCTCTCAAGGACCAGATGTGGTTCAGGTAATAGGTCGAACACTTTGTGGGGGGTTTTGTGAAGATTTTTGTGAATGCAAGTGAACTAAATTAAAACAGAAACATAAACACGGATGTGAACACAGGATTAAAACGGTTGGTCACTAAAGTTAACATTACAACTAAATTAAATGAAAACACTAAAATAAAACATTCAATGTCAAAGTGCGTGAACTAAGTGCAATGCAATAAATAAATAAGAAAACTCATTCAATGCTCTTAAATTAAATTTCAATATTGAGCTAACACATTAAATGCACATTGGAATAAAGCATGGAAATTGTAAAACAAAATCACCACCGGTTCAAGCATCATCACAATGTAAAAGAGAAAACCTTTGGAACTTTCTTTGTATTTCAACAACTGGAATGTAAAAATCATTCTCATCCAAGCATGATTACAACGTATAAAAGAAAACTTTTATGCAGTGACATCTCCTGCCAGCAGCCATGTCACCATTTGCTTTGCTTTCTTTTCATTCCCAAGGACATCAAAATAAAAAAAACATAAACATTACTTCATTCTCCCCCTCAACAGCGTGAACATTGAAGCATAGAAGCAATAAAAGTCTTCAATCAAAGATGCATATAAACCCAAAATGAAAAAGGCAAGAGTGAATAACAATTTAAGAGCTCATCCTCCGAGAAAAGTAAGTGTGCCACGCTATTTTCCTCCAAAATCCAAAACAATGTTCAAAGCAAAGAAGAGTGTGCCGGCTGGTTGTATTCAAAATAAAGAAAACTGAATAATAAACATGGAAAGACACAAAATAATGAACCAAGCGTATCCTTCTTTTTCTAAACAAAGCAAAATGATAAACATTCATTCCCTGCTGGACGCAACTCTTTCAGCCGTAGCCCTCCATGTGCTTTTCTTTCTCCAGCTCTTCCCATACTAGGTCCCCCTTCTTTCTCCAGCTCTCCCGTCTTTTTACTGTGGCGGCTCTCTAAAGAAGGACCAGCCCCTCACACCTCTCGGACGCGTGGTTTTCTCTCAAAGATGGCTGGACCGTGAAGTGGCTGCTGGGCCGTATGTGCTTCTCCCTCTGCCACCACATGCTTCCAGCCACACACATTTCTCTGCTGGACCGTGGTGTTGCCAATTGCTGGATGCTACCAGTGTGGGATGCTGGACCGCGTGTTGATTGCTGCTGCTGTCCGCGTGAAGACTGGATGTGAATCAATTCCAAGCCCGCCTGTGCTGCTGCTGTGTGCCACCAAGCTGCTTCTTTCTTGCACCTCCCTTTCTCTCCAAGCACACACCTGCTGGACCTGGGCCGTGACCCTCTCCCTAGTGCCTTGCTGGATTTGGATGCTCCACGCTGCTGCTGCTGGAAAATTAATTTGTCCGTGAGCCCCTTGTGTGGAGTGCTGCTGCCCTGGACGTGTGTGTGGAGTGTGCTGGACCGTGAATGAAGCCCGTGATCCAGCACCTTTCTTCAAGCCAAAAGGAAATGAGCCTCCCCCATGAACGTGCAGATCGTGTGCTTCCTGGCTCCAGCTGGACCACGTGTTGATTTTTGCTTGTCACACCTTAAGTTTGCTGAATGCGTGAAGTGCTGGACACTCCCCAATTCAAATTGCTGGAGCTGCTGTTGCTGGACTCCAAAGTTGCTGTGTGTCACACCCTTTCTCCAATGCAAACACCACTCCCATGTGCATCAAAAAATTGAAACCCACACCTCTCTTTCATTTTATTTTAAAATATATTTGATGTGGCATTTTCTTTTGACCTCCAAAGGTCCCAAATTGTATTTCCAAAATTTTTCCTACAATCAATAATGAAAATAATTAGCTCAAATAATTCAAATTAATTAAAATAAGAATTTTTGGTCAAATTAAGCACAATTAGCAAAAACGGAAAAATACCGGACATTTAAGCACAATTCCCTGATTAATTCTAGCACACTAAAATAAGTGAAGTGAATAAAATATTGACTCATCAAAGGTTTATGTACAAAACCTTGCTTTCTCTCGCGTAATCGTTTACCAGGACTGTGTAAACGATTACAGTAGGGTTTTTGAGGCAGTCTCATTCAGCCCTTCCACAACTGGGTCCCCCACTCAAAATGGGTGATTCCCAACTCCTTGGGGTCACATGACATTGATGCGGGCTGTCGCGGCCCATCAAATTTGATATGCAAATAAGAATGCAGTATAAGCTAGGAAGTGACTCCTAGGTCGTCTCTCAAGGACCAAATGTGGTTCGAGTCTTAGGTCAAACACGTAGGGGGGGTTTTGTGAAAGATTTTTTTGTGAATGCAAGTGAACTAAATTAAAAATTAGAATTAAACACACCGAATACAATTGAAGTCATTAAAATGCATGAAAATATTAAACTGAACACTAAAACAGATAAATATCCAAACACAATTCAAGTTGTAAAAAAAATGCAATGGTTAAGCTAGAACATTAGATGCACAATGTTGTCATCTATCCTACGCATTCACCACCAAAGAGAAGAAAATCAACTCAACATGATATAAAATATTTTAAGGCAAACAAAGTAAAAGAAAATAAAACTTCTCAACTGTGACCCATTCATTTACCAAAAGAAATGGAAATTGTAAATGCTTCTAAAACACTCCTTAGCCGTGACACTTCATGTGTTCCCTTTAAAGAAAATTAAAACAAGTGAAATGTGTTCCTCTTTGGCCGTGACACTTCATGTGTTGCATGCAAAGGAATTTAAAATAATTGAAGTGCTCTTTCTTCCATCACGGTGCATTTCCAACATCTATCATATTTTAATCCATATGCTCCACCCATTTTCCAAAAGCAATTGAAAACACTTTAATTGATACCTATCACCGTGCAACTACTACTTCAAGTTGTCCATTCACAAATAAATAAAAGAAATGCTTCAAATGGCCGTGGGCCACTTCTTTCTTCACGTGAATCAACTTTCACGGTTCCACTTTTGCTTTCTAAATGGCAGCTGCAATCTCCACACAAATAAATCAACTTCTCTCTTAATTTTTCTAAATGAAGGAAGTGCTTCCTTTTGCTGCAATAAACCAGCGCCCCCTTCCAATATTTTGCTGGACCGTTCACCTAATCACCTTGCTATTCTCCACCAAAAATCATTTCTCCTCTCTCATCCATTCCCGTCCAGCACAACTCTTCTTCATGCTTCCAACCGTGCATCAACTTCACCTCTGGGATCCGTGCCTCCATTAATCTCCGTAACTCAGCTGTATGAAAGTGCTTCTATTCTCCCACTCCACATTAGCCATCAACGTGTTGCTGTCTTGCTTCTCCAACTCCACGTGCGCTGTTGCACAAGCTTCCGTGACACCACACTGCTGCCAACGAACCGTGAATGCACCAAGTTGAAACTAAAGCTAGCTGCTGGATGTGACCGTGTGGTACTTCATCCAAACCGTGACACCTATTCCATTTTTCCAATTGAAAAAAAAAATGAAAACCGAGAGCTGCTGGAAGAGGAAAAATGAGAGCTGGAATAAATAAAATTTCAATGCCCAGTACTAAATCAAAGCTTCATTCCAATGATAAACTCAAAAGAAACGTTCCAGGCCCCCCAAAGAAAAGTTCAAAAAAACAAAAGCCTCAAAACCAAAACCGAGAGAGAGTGGCAAGTAGCGGCTGGAAGCATCTCCAAGGCCGTGAGTTTCTTATAATGAGGGTGGGATCCACACAATAAAACCCTAGGGTGCCAAGTCATCCACCCTCATTTTTTTTGTCTAGTTCATTTTGCCAAAAATTGGCTAAATCTACTAAAGTTAATCCAAAAACATTCTACACTACTAAATTACAATTTAATTAATTCTAGATACCTATGTGGAGAGTCTTGAATTTAATTGCATTCTTCCTGATGTCCCAAAATGTATCTCCAAAATTCTTCCTGTAATTAAAAATGCACTTAATCAGCTCAGAAAACCCAAATTAGTACAATTACAAATTTCCGACCAAATTCAGCAGAATTCGGAAAACGGAGAAATAACAGATAATTAAACACAATTCCCTGGTTTATTTAAGTGCAATAAACTAAATATAATTCAAGAAATAACGACTCATCAGACATCACCAAGCATCATCTACCAACAGTGACACACCAACATGTTCCCCAGACAAGTGCAAATGTGACTCAAATGAACTGGTTTTGACAATGGTCACCCACGTTACTCTGAATGACTACTTCAATTGAGGTTTCTGTACAAAACCTTGATTTCTCTCGCGTAATCGTTTACCAGGACTGTGTAAACGATTACAGCAGGGTT
>JAHCHA010007300.1:32108-43708 GCA_027742795.1 Vigna hirtella
ACCAACAGTCACACACCAACATGTTCCCCAGACAAGTGCAAATGTGATGGAAATGAACTGGTTTTCACAATGGTCACCCACGTTTCTCTGACTGACTACTTGAGTTCAAGTTTCTGTACAAAACATGATTTTCTCTCGCGTAATCATTTACCCGACCTCTGTAAACGATTACAATAGGGTTTTTGAGGCAGTCTCATGCATCCCTTCCACAACTGGGTCTCCCCACTCAAAATGGGTCATTCCCAACTCCTTGGGGTCACATGACATCACCAAGCACCAACTACAAACAGTGACACACCAACATGTTCCCTAGACAAGTGCGAATGTGACTGAAATGAACTGGTTTTGACAATGGTCACCCACATTACCCTGACTGACTATTTCAGTTGACGTTTATGTACAAAACCTTGTTTTCTCTCGCGTAATCGTTTACCAGACCTCTGTAAACGATTACAGCATGGTTTTTTCACACGACAAACCTACACCTTGCCCAACTTTGTTCCCCCACTGAGAATGGGTTCTTCCCCACTGCTTGGGGTGACATCACATCACCTACTACCCTATAAGACCACTCAAACACCAACATCTTACAAACACAGCTGCAACATATCGAACACAAAACTTCAGCATATACTCAAATCCACAAACCCACAAACCCACAAATCATAATAACAATGGTATTAAAAAAAAATATATGTGACCAAACCAAATACTGAAATTATATATTATTGAACTAAATCTGATACATTACACTTTGTTTTCTTAATCTATTTACAATGATTATTTACTTTCCATTAATCAACTCAATATACATATCACTCATTTTTTATTCTAAGCACTACGGTTCCGGTGTATGGAGTCCTAAGTGCTCTTCCCTTGTAACGCCTTCGTGATCCAACCCTAACATACGTCTTCAAAGGTTGTTGATTTGTGTCAATGTCACTAGGGGATACAAAACCAGTGTTCATGGATGGTTCTGTACAAGGCACACATTTTCCACCGTGATCTTTATTTTGTCGTTGATGAGTGCATATTTATGCCCACATTTATGTTTGAAAATTAAAATTTTGATGGGATAATTGTGTTTAAATGGTTGATTTTAAGTGAATTTGTGATGATTGGAATTATTGGGTTTGGGAAATAAAGAGACGTTAAAAGTAAGTTTTAGCGCATAAATTATTCTTGGATGTTCTAATGTTTATTTGTGCAGCTGAGAATATAAGTTTTATTGGTCCAAATGGCAATTCAAGGCCCAAAATCAGATTTTATTTGGAAAATAATGTACAGATGGGCCAAACAGACAACTTTTACCCTTGCACCTCCCAATTTCCCTACATACACCCCTCTTCTCTTGACCAGGCCCAAATACTAAGCCCAACAGTAACCCTATTCTGAATACACCTCCTAAAATTTCCTACCCATACCTCTCCTACCACTAATTAAGCCAGATTTTATCAGATGTTGCCACGTGTCCAAATCCCTCCACTAACATATCAAACCGTCCAGATGATGCCACATCACTTATCCTTGCACTAATCAGTGAGCCAATCAGGTTTCGCCACCTCAGCCCTAACCCATGAGCATCATCTTCCACCTTCTCCAATAAAACCCTAGCCGCCACCACCTTCCTGCCACGCCGCTCCGTCACCGGACAGCCACTGCCGTGCCGCCACCGCAAGCCCAACGCCACTGTTGTGCCGCCGTCACCACCACGACGCGACCTCCGTTCATCTTCTCCCTTCTCGAAACCAAATCGCGCCATTAACGGAGACGCCACCATAGACAGCGCCTCTCCTCCATTGACGCAAGCTTCTTCCAAAGCCACCGCAACCACCCTCACCGACGAGCGCCGCAACCGCAAGATCGTCCGCGAGCACCTCCTCTCCATCCGCGCCGCCGCGAGGTTTCCATATCACCGTCGCACCGCCAGCCGCCGCGATAACACTCTCTCCTTCGTCAATCGCAAGGCCGCAACATCCACCTTCATCGCCACCATTAACGGCGACGCCGCGATCAACGAGCATCATCGCCTCCGTCACGCACAGTCGCCGTGCTCACCTCCTTGCCGCTGCCATCCATCTTCAAACCTGCAATTCAAAAGAAAAACCCAAACAGACGTAGAAGAGCCGCCAGGAGCAAAGGGGAAGCCCTTTTTCCAAATCTGAAAACCTAATTGGAAGAAAGAGGGCTGCCACGTGTCAAGCCATGATTGGTGCGTGTAAAGCTGGGTCAAAACTAGGTCAACAAGTCTTCTCTGGTCAAAGCTGGTCAACAGGGGTTTCTGGTGCAATTTTAGAGAATTCTGAAGGGGGCTAAAGTGCAGATAGGGGAAGTTTCAGGGCATTTGGGCAATTTTGGAAAGTCAGAAAAGATAAAAAATAAAATTCAGTTGTTGAATTAATTTAATTTGGGAATATCAACAGAAAATATCTTCCAAATAATGTTATAATTATTTAAATCTTTTAGTTATTTGGAAGATATAAGATAAAAGATTCTATCAACTGAATATTCAGAGTCCAAGCCCAATCAAGCCTATATAAAGAAACCCAGGGGAACTTCACTTCATGAATTCATTCTCTCATACTCCTCTCACTTTTCTTTCATCTTGTATTCAACTCCATTCATGGAGAGCTAAGCATCTAGGGCTAATTCTGCTGTAATTCCATTATGGATTCTGAGGTTAGATTGAGTTAATGCAATTGTTTACTTTGATTATTGATTTAAGTTGTTCTCTCTATGTCTTCCATCTCTCTATCTTGTTAAAAGCAAAGATTTTTGCATCATAATATGTTTGAATCTACATGCATATTGATTATATGAGTTTTAGGGTTTCTAGGTTTAAATTGAGAATCTACTTTGATTTAATTTATGAACTTTCATATGATTAAATGGTTTTTACTATCAATTGAGAATGTACTTTGATTGATTAGTAATAATTTCAACTATAATCAATTGAGAATTTACTTTGATTGATTAGCTTTTAATTTGGTTAAGAGATTTAAGAATAGACATGATTAAACACAATAGAATTTGATTGAGAATGTACTTTGGTTGAATTTATTGTGAATAATCTAGAAAGGTTTTGCATTTGATTGAGAATTTACTTTGGTTAAATGCATGATCGCCCTCAAATGAATTAAGAATGTACTTTATAATTAATTTGAAACTTAAACAATAATCAATTGACTAATTATCCGTGAATAACCGATGATGAATCTATCTTGGAAAAGTAGTGGAATTAGCCTATTTCATCGTAACTGTTTTTAAGTTTCTTATTTAATCTTTAAACACTCTTCAACCATTACTTTTATTCATAAGCATTGCATAGCATTCATAAGAGTCACAGATATTCAAAAGCAATTCCGTGTTCGTTGGGAGACGACTCAGGGTTACTTCAACCCTGTCTACTTTCTTGTATACTACTTGGCAATACTGAAGTTGCCTTGAAAAGTAGTATTAATTTGATAGCTTCAACGACAGCCTATCAGTCGTCTTGCCTTCTCTTCAGCCAATTGTGCCTCCAAACCTGCAACCCTCCTTTTAAGTTCTTCAATTAGAAATTCTTGGTCCTCTAAGGCACGCATAAAAGTTTCTCTTCAATTTCTTTTTTGTATCTTATTTGGTCTTGGTTGGGCATCCTTTGTTGTTGGTGGTGGTCTGTATTCCTTCTTATCCTTGGTTGAAGCACCAACATAAACATCATCAACAACCTGAAATTTAACCATATCTTTCAGACTACACAAGTTTTGTCAATATATCAAAACATAACAAAACTTCGGATAACAAACCACATACCAAACCTGTCTCCATACACCGTTTTATGAACTTGTCTCCAACACTTCTATTCATCCAATGCAATATTCGTGGAAATTTATCGATTGGACCTTCGGGTGAAACAAAATGCTCAAAAAACCATACCTAAGAAGAATAAAACTTCTAGTAAAAAACTCAAATCACAAAACAATAAACAAAAAATTTACATTTTACATCAACAAGTAATAATTACCTGCAGCATGTAAACACAACCATCCACGTAAACGTTTGTTGTACCTTTGCCTTTCTTCAAGCCTTCTGAAGCTTTGCACAAACTACGTAGAAAAAAACGATAAACTAGACTACCCCAACAATAACTACCCAAACCACTTAAGTTGTCCACAATATTAAACATTACGGGAAAGACTTTTCCGCTACGTTTCGGAAATAAAATCTCACATATCCCTACCAATAGGTAAAGGCTACAAAAATGAGAACAAGGGATCTTTTTCTTGTGTTTTCGCATTACAATTTTGTATATCGAATTCAAATCCTTTGTTCCTTTACCTATGTATTTCACACATTCAATATTTCCCATTTCCTCCTTCAAGTTAATATTTTCACCATCTGTACTCAATCCCAACCCTAAATAAAAATCATTTTCATTTATATTCAAAAGTTTATTTCCAACAAAAAAACCACTACTCGAGTCGTCCCACTTACCCAATAACTCACTCAATATATTTCTACCTAGTTTAACATTTACATTCATATCTAAAAACCACGAAAATGGAGTCTTCGCAATCAATGACTGATGTTCGTCTGTCAAGCGTTCATTCAAAGTACATATATACTTTGTCGAAAAAGAGTGACGAACGGTCAACTGCATCAAACAAAATAAAATAAGCAAAACTACTAAACCCAATAAGCAAAACAAAACGATACGAACCCCAAACCTAAACCCAAACCAAAAAACCATGCAACGAAATGGAACGACAAACCACTTACCTTCGTCGTCGGACAATGCTCACCGGACCTTGCCATTGCGCACTATAACATCTATCAAAAACACCACCTTTACGAAAATGGAGGGAGACAACACGACGCACACAAAACCATCACAGAGAAAGCAAAATGAAGACGAAGAGAAACGAAGACCTTCATTTCCAATGAAACAGACAGGGGTATTTTCGGATTATCACTTAAAACAAAACTGACCTACGTCTATTTCGAGTGTTTTTAAAAAAAAAAATTTAAAATTTAAACCGATAAACATGCGACACGTGACGTTGTAAAAAAAGTGTTAAAAATTCGTTGTTAGAATATCACGGTCCTTACCACATACACTGCTAAAATATCTTGATTCCTAATATAGCTTTCACACTTAATTGGTCTCTACACCACATTGTTAGGATCCCTCCTGCCCCCATTCACTGCTTCATTTTCTATCCACTCAATCTCTGTACCATCCCATATTGCCTGACACTTTTCAATACTAATTATTTCTGTTTCAGTTTATTGTAAGCATATTATTCTTACCTCTTCTTTATTTATGATTTCTTTTAAGTACTTTGACTTTACTGACCTCTCCCATCCTCTTATATTTAGGCTTAGTATTTTCATTATGACTCTAGAATAAATGCATTGCTCTAACAAGAACCAGATTAAAATCAGATAGGTGAAATGGTTCATACTTACTTTTATAAGAATTTTTTTTTTAATTTGCTTAAAAACAAATACATTTCTACCTTTTTACGTATCCACTTAATGGCACTTTAACAATAATCGGCCTTTTGTTTTTAGAAAATATTTATCTTCAGTTTAAAAAAATCGGGATCCTGTGACATATAGTAAATATTACGTATATAATTACAGCATGTTATGCATACCCATCTCTATTCTATATATATATATATATATATATCTATCTGCTTACACTGATGATATATAGTGTGTTTCTTTTTCTTTGCTATATGAAATCTCTTTTCTCTCTTGTGTTATTTCCTTTATAGTAAAGAACTACTCTTGAAAGCAAGTGTAACACTTGGCCAATACAAAATTGGAAAATTTTGTGAGAAGTCAAAACTTGAGGACTAATGTGTGTAATCATGACACAGCCGTTGACTGTTGTTGGACAACCAAAACAGAAGCCCTAGTCTCCATATCAGGTGAAGCAAGCAAATCTCCGATGACTCCCAACTCCGAATATTCAGTCCAATTTTCCAACCCATAGGTTTGAGAAGATCTCATTCCGTAGCGTCTTCCAACCATGATAAAATCAAATTTGTTGGCTATGTCTTTGATGAAAACCGTTGTCTGAGATGCATCTTCTATGGTGTGCTCTTCGTATGTAACATTTTCAAGTTTTCCATAGGCTCCACGCACCTCCCGCAACTCCTCATCATCAATCATGTCTTCCCAATTCGACATATCACGATCGTATGCAACCAACCTATACACAAACAACCTGTTGCCAAGGTTTTTGGTGAACCTCTTAGCCAAGCACAAGGCCTCTCTGTCATCTGCTCCTCCCAAGAAAACCATGGCCACTTTGTAATTTGCTGCGCTGAACCCAGCAGGGCCACGGCTCACAAGAATCCCAATGGAGCAAGGTGCCCTTTCCAAAACCCTTGAGTTAAATGACCTTATGTTGTTGTCCTCTAACTCAATCGAACCATCCCCTCCCCATTTCAGATGAAATGGAAGGATTATAATGGCTGCGTTTTTGTCCAGAGCAAGGTGACACACATCTTCATGCATCAGTGCCATTGGGGATATGGCAGTGTAGGTGTTGGCGGTGGCACAACCCGCATAGTCACGTTCAAAAAGGTCAAAGGTCACGATGAGTTCCCCGGAGTAGTTGTAGGAGGACCCCACCTTTTGCTGAAGTCTGTGTGCAATGAAAATGGGAGTGGACCTTCCAACCAGCTCCATCAGATGCAGAATATCTGCCACCAGTGTGTTCTCTGGACAAGGAGAACACAGCTGGAGCACGTTTTTCATGTGAATCACTTGGTATGTCTTTTGGATGCATGCAACAATCCTAAGCTCATGATTTTGCTTCAAGCTCATGATGTTCCTTTTTTGATACCCTGCGTATTTCCTTGAAGGGTCATACAGTGCTTTCACACCAATCTTCGAAGTTGTTCCCAGAACCAACACCGACACGATCAAAACCCCTATTACTTGTTTGTTTTGTGCCTGCAATGGTTGAAGAATCAAAACCAGTTACTTAACAAATAACCATGGTATTATTTTGACATCTATTATTATAATATGCATGAATGAGTAACTCAAGAGTTAATCACGTACCATTGAATCGAACATGAGGACATAGGAGCAGACATCCACAACACCTTTGCTGCTCAAAATGAGAGCAAGGCAGAAACCATCGGAGTAGGGCATTTTACAGTAGCGGCAAATTCCCATGCACAATAGTATCTTAATCAATTGGGCTAATAGAATGAAGAAGAACACGACCACAAAAAAGGATAAAGGTACACAGGCTTTGAGATCCACCTTCATGGTGCAACATGTGACAAAAATTGAGGTGAGGAACCAACTGCAAAACAACTCAAGTTGGGAAACCAATTCTGACCCCAACGGTGGACCTTCAGGGACTGCAAGGCCTAAAATAATAGCCCCTACTAAGAAAGGTTGGTTGAAATACCCAGCGAAGAACCCTAATCCCAGAAACGACACTATGATGGAATAGATATATATCTTGCTCACGGGTTTCCCTTCTGGGGTGTTCTTCACAATCCACTTCATCGCCGGTCGCCCAATCAGTGGAATGCAGATTAGGTAAACAAAAAAAGCCACCACGTTTGTGACTAGAATAGGAAATCCCAACTGCACGCTTTTCACATAGTCTGCGCCGAACCCTGCTGCGATTCCACCTGATTATCGTACAAAAAGGAAAATCACAACCATGGAAAAACTCAAAAACACAAAAGTCAATAAGTGATCATAGTCACCGTATCCATCCCATTACTTTACATTTGAAATTTAAATTTAATCCAATTTATATAGTTATTTAATTCAACCAACTTTATAATTTTGTCCGTACATTTTGTTTTTCTTACAAAAGGTATTAAATGAATAAATATATACGTAATATAATCCTTAATAATACAATAGTTTTACAAATATAAACGTTAAGGGGCAATAAAAAAAGGTATGTAAAAATTATAAAACTGTGTTTTATTAAAATATTATTTTATAAAGTAGTTTGACTCATGATGGAGAAAAGATTCCATCTTACCAGTAAGGTCATTGACGAAAGCTGTGGAGAGGGCAAGGCGACCGAGTTCGGAGTTGAGAATTCCGAGGTCGTTGAGCAAGGTGGAGACGACGGCGAAGGAAACGCCGCCCTGAGTTACTATGACCATTGGCAAGCTCGAGAAACTGTCATAATCATCATTTATTTGTTCCAGCTGGGAAGACAACAAGTTCATGACGGAAAACCCAATAGCTATGGAGACGAAGTAGGAGGAAAGTGCCATGACCCATGCTTTCTTCCCCGTTTTCGTGATCAAGCTCAGGTCCATTTGCACTGAGGTTATGAAGAGGAAGAATGAGAACCCTAACGATGACACCGTGTTCAGGATATCAGCACTCCCAAAAGGGAACAACATCTTCTTGTACTTTTCGAATGGTCCTGTCGGAATTGTTGGCCCTAGCAGAAAACCAGCCTGAAAGAACATGAAAACCCTAATGCTTTAACACATGTTGTTTAGATTCAACTTTTAACCGAACGATGGACTGAAAAAAGAAAAGGAAAACGATGATGATGAGCAGAGAAAAGGAACACACCATGACTTGTGAAACGAAATAGGGGAACCCAAATTGCTTGAGAATGAAATGAAAGGCTTGAGTGATGGCAAAGATTATAACCATTTGAATCTGAAGCATGGTGTATGCAGATTGTGCGGGCGATGAACCATTGGGGTGGTTCCAAATGCCATCGGAGATAATCTTCATGGGCTGATCCATGCACACGTTGTAGATCTCACGTCGTGAGAGAGGGATGCTGACCAGCAGCGTGGCCGAAGAGAAGATGGTTTGGTTGAAATTCATCTTGAAGGCAAGAAAAAAAGAATTTTCTTTTCTTTAGCAGAAAATATTAATATTAATTATTAGTATTTTGTCAACAGAGAATTAAACGTATCACCTCTCACCTTCTCTTTCAAACTCTCTCTAATATGTTTGAAAGAGCGGAAGAGAAGGTAACAGTGCTGAGAAAAGCACAAAGTGATGGAAATAGTGAATAAAAGGAAAAGCAAGAGCATTAGAAAGGCGGGAGGGGAAATGTAATTAGGGTTTTAACAACTAGATACAGGGAAAAACCTGAGTTTACAAGTTTTCCTTTACTTAATTTGATGGTTATGGGGAACTTGCATAGGTGTAGCACGCCAATTTGTGGCTTCTCCATATAGAAAACAACAGTGAACAGATAATCTGTATTTTTTAACATTCTATTTTGTGTATGTTTAGGGTGTTATTTTTCTTTTCAATGAACTCTTTTTTATTATATATTTAATTTTTTACCTTATAAGGATGTATTTTTCTTTCGAAGATGACTTTTTCTGTCGTATATTTGTTTCCTTTCTATTAATAGTTTGTTTAAAAAATGACATTTTAGTGAGTACTACAAGATTCCTTTACCGGTAAAAAGAGTAACTTGTATAAATAAAACGAGAATACCCACCTTTATAACAAGAGCTGTCTCTACAGACAAAAATTTAGAAATATCCTCCTAACTAAATCCTGTACTTCCTCTTACAGCATGTAAATATAAATAGTGTGATAAGAAAAAAAAAATTACATTGAATTACAAGAATATTATTGATTTGGTTTTAATAAATTTTAAAAATGACTAATTAATGAGAAGCTAATATATAAAATCATAAATACTATTTAATTTATTTTCTTAATAACATTCTATAAAAAATAACTAAATTTTAGTATAATTTTACATTTTATATAATTTTAATTTATTTTGTCAAGGAAAAAACTAAAATCACTAATATCAAATTAAACACCGTAGCATCCCATCTTTAATACTAAAATACTACTAAAATGAATATTATATATATGATAAGTTAACTAATATAAGAAACAAACCTACAAAAGACAAATATCTACACCTATAGATTCTTCCGACTTCTTTACTGAAACCCCTCGAACACCCATCGCTGAAGTAACTGAAACAGATGTCTCCCTAAGCTCACACCAATCAGGTGATCATCGCAAAAGAGAAAACATACAAGGACAGACAACATAAAAGCAAGGGTAAGCTAGTTTAAACAAAGATTAATCATATACTCATTTACTAAGTTTCATACAAGCATACTTATTCATTCACACCACATAACTCTTCATACAAAACACCACAGTGACTTTGACCGTCCGGACTTAGAATGATTGTCGAGCTATGGCGGGTTATGCACTTGTGGTGGCCTCTACTGCTTTGCAAAGCCATTGCCAATGGGTTTCACCACCCTCACGAGGTTAGTCTGGTTTGGGCCTTGAGGCATACTGGAAGCCCTCAAGACTAAGACCTCCTGCTACTCCTCAGCACATGGTTCAATCCTCTATACTTGAGAATGAAAGACCATTGGAGTTTCAGGATAACCCCCAAGACTGAACTCCCTGCAAATCATTCTAAACTTACACAGGGCACCACCATGAAACCTCTCCATGAGGATCATGGAATTATGTCCATCAGCCCTACTTTAAAACCACATACTTTCATTCCCTTTAAATCACCATTCATACCTCTGAATCACATACTTTTATGTGTAGTTAACATCCATGTTTATCCTTTATTATATAATACAATACACTCTCAAACATACTTCACAAACCCAACCACACCCATCATAGTACAACACAAGATGATAGAAAAAGATAGTAAACTAAACTCAACTTTCGCACAGCGCACCCCATTCGCATAGCGAGACCAAGAGTTTCTCGCACAGCAACACAACTCGCTATGCGAATTAACTCGCAGAGGTATCAGACCTCAAACCCCTCGCATAGCGCACCCAAGTCGCTACGCGAATGCTCAAACAAAAACCAACCTTCCCAACCACTCGCTATGCGCCCCTTTCGCTATTCAAATAAAATTAGAAATAACTCCAGACCCCAACCAGTCGCATAGCGCCCCGAATCGCTGATAACAGTTGAAAAACTGTTATTTTCATGCTTAAAATTGATACTAAAAGAAACCTTTAACACTTAGAAACTAGCTTGAAATCATGCTTTTGTTCATATTTTCAGAAATAAGAGAGCTGGACAGGTTTATGCTTGATTTCAGTGTTTTTGTGCAGGTTTTAAGGTGAATTTGGTGAAAGAAGTGAAGAAGGAGAGAGATGGAATCAGAAAAGACATCAAAAAGTGCAAAAGGAGAAGCCGCAACTGCCGCTCAGCGACAGTTTACCGCTCAGCGGCACTCAGGAGTTCACGTTGGATCCGCTGAGGGGCAAAATGGCCGCTGAGGGGAAGAAACCAACTCACGCACTTACCGCTGAGCGGCACTATTTTTGGGCTTGGGCCTAATTTTCTGTAATTTACGAATAGTATATAAGCTTTAGGGTTTCCTAGGGTTTGTATCTTTGGCAGAAACGAAGCAAACACTCTCTCTTCCACCCCTTTGAAGGAGGATCTTGGATGCTCAGGCTACCTCTTCACCTTTCTAGGGTTTTATCTTTCATTCTTCCATTATTATTCATCTAGTTTCACCATGAATATGGTGAACTAAACCTTGTATTGTTGTTGGGGAATCAATGTAGTCTTGTGAAACTCTCATATATGGAATTTGTGTTTATATCTTATATTTAAGA
>JAHCHA010007303.1:7542-18898 GCA_027742795.1 Vigna hirtella
ACTCTTTATTTGTTTTTAGTATTCTCACCTTCCACTCTTATGATAATAATAATTGAGATTCCCTCATACTTGTTTGATTGTTTGAAAGTAACTAATTCAGACTCTTTCTCTGGATACTCTGTTGCACTCTGTTTCCATAACAATAAAAATCGCCTATAAATCTTTTATTATATCGTTTTATCCATTTCCTTTTTCTACAACAATATAATATAATATGTTAAGTATACACCAATTATCTCAATACTCATGAAAATACAAAACAAAGATATAAAAGATATTTAATATTTATACTGAAAAACTGTTAAAACTTAGCAGAGTAATTCGTGTTTTCATGATTTGTCATTTGCAAAATGTATGATTCAATAGAAGAAGTTAATATATTGTCTCTGTGGCTCTGTGTTTTCAGAGCACATTTAAAATATCCTAAACTCAAAACACATAAAAATATGTGCTCGGCAGAAGGAAGGACCATCTGGTTTTTGTTACAAAGATGGAACATGACATCAAATAAGGATAATATGTACTTAGAGATCGATCGATACACAACGTGGTCAGACAGATTCATCAGAGCTTACTGCTCTTACTGGTAAGACAGATTCATCAGAGCACACACAATATAACTCAATGGAAGATCTTGGGTCAAGCCGTGGTACTAACACAATATAACAGATTATAAAACATGTACTAAACCACATCATCATTTCCACTAACAACCGAGACACACAACAAACAATTGTACTAAAATAGACAGTCATCATGAGAAGACAATACCCATTTTCAATCATATCCAATAAACACAAACCCAAGTCTAACGAATTAATACCTACCAGGTGCAGAAGGCAATTGGAGCTCCACCTTATCTCTTCCAACGGGAACAAACCAACCTAGGGTTTCACAAATCGGGATTTCCAACCTCCAAAGAAACAAGAACAATAATCGGTCAATGTAACATTATAGATACTATGAAAATGAAGGAAATTTGGATTACTTACCAGATGAAGGTTTCAACTAACCACGAAGGTCGTCCTACAGTGTTTGCTGAACGAGATTGCTTCGGCAACGACACACAACCACATTTAGGGAAAACGCTTCCAAGCCCTTTAGTATGTTCGATAGAAGAGCCTTTCACTGCGTTCGACAGAGGAGACTTCAAGTTAGGGTTCGAGAGATGTTCAAGTAGGAGCAGTAGCATACAGAAGAACGCTCCATGAGGGAGAAGGTTGCAGTGAGTAAGGAAGATTAATGACGACAAGGAGGCATGGGTAGGAGTGGAGAAGGACGAATAGTTAGGGCTCGAGAAGGGAAGAAACTTGGCTCGAGGGAGGGAGGGAGAAAAGTGTTACGAAAGTCAGGTTCTATATTTATTTAGTTTTATTTTTTATTTATTAATTATCTCCATATCCGTATAAAAAATCAGCGGGTAAATATTTTGTCAACTTACATACGGTTTTACATACGGACCTATCTTTGGAAAATTTTTCGCTAATTTTACCCGCCGGTATTATATACGGATAATCCGTACATAACATTTTACCCCATTATATACGGATGTTTCTGTATGTACGCCTATTCCACAGATCCGTATATAACATCCGTATATAACATCCCTATTATATAGGGATAAAAATCCGTATATAATAATCTGTATATAATTGCCATTTTTCTTGTAGTGGGGGGCCAGTTGCCACACCCGTGGTGACATTCACATTCACCGGAGTTCTTTCACCACTATTTTTCCTGATCAATAGTTGTTTCATCCTAGTGGGCCCTCTAGTGGATCTGGTTGGGGGAGCCTCATCCCTTGAAGAATGTGGATGATCAGCCATATATCTGTCAAAATAAATAACAACATTAAATTTTATTTCAAGACTTATGTAATATCATATAAATTAACAAAACATGTAATAGTAATCATAGGAAATGTATAAAAGGAAAACTTATGTTATATTAATAAAATACTTATACAGAAATTGAAAATTCATACATAAAGATATGGATTCATCATATGTATATTCCCTCATCATGATCTGACCGAATTGCATGTACATCATCGTCAACTAGAGATTGGTCATCCAAGTTTGTTGTAGTTTGAAATGAATGGTTGTCAGCAATATAAATATTAATCAGATTGTCTTCGTTAACTTCAATTTGTTTTTTGCCTTGAAGAGCAACATACCAATGGTCAGACGCAGGATCTTTGACATAAAAAACTTGAGATGCTTGATGTACCATGATAAACGGTTAGTCTCGGTAACCCACCTTGCGAAAATCAACCAGTGTCATACCCGAGTCATCTATTTTCACACCACTCTTATTGTCAAACCACTTACACTTGAACAATGGAACAAAAAACTTGGTGTAATCAACCTCCCATATCTCTTCTATTATACCATAATATCTCATTGATCCAACTATAGGAGATTGATCTTTTGATGTGGAAAATTGAAGTGACTCAGCTTCTAAACTGACTCCACTATTTTGTACTGTGCTTTTATCATCCAAAGTCTTCGTATAGAATGTGCAATTATTGACTTCATAACCTGTACAACACACGACATCAAACTTCAAACCATTTGCAAGCCACAATAAAGTTTCAGAAGAATGTGGCTCTTTGTCAATTTCAGATTTGAACCAAGACATAAATGTTTTGTTATGCTCCATCAATTGCCATTTCTCTGATTGTCTTGGATTTTTATTCTTAACAATGGCTTTGTGTGCTTCCAAAAAAGGGATCACCTCATCTGTGTTGTTCAATATATAAAGATGCGCTTGCAACAATTCTTCGCGATCTTTTGTCACCACATTGACACCTCGGATGCTTTTACTTGTAGAAAATTTATTCAACCATGCTGTGCGAGGAACTCCTATTGGATTCGTTGATGTCATGTAATCTGAACAAAACTCGATACTTTCTTCAGCAATATACCTTTCAATCATCGAACCTTCAGGACGATATGGATTTTTAACGTACCCTTTCAAAATCTTCATATAACGCTCAATAGGATACATCCATCTTAAGTATACCGTCCGCACAACTTGATTTCTCTAACCAAATGAACAAGTAAATGTACCATGATGTCAAAAAAAGATGGAGGGAAAAACATCTCTAGTTGACACAATATGATAACAATCTCGCCTTCAAGTTCATCTAACTTTGTAGGATCGATGGCTTTACTACATATTGACGAGAAAAATGAACACAACCTGTTTATGGTGTGCCTAACATTTTTGGGCAAAATTCCACGAATAGCCACCGGTAACAACTGTTGCATTAAGACGTGACAATCGTGAGACTTCATGCCAACAAGCTTTAAGTCCTGCATTGACACTAAACTCTTCATATTTGAAGAGTATCCTTGTGGTACTTTGATACTCTTTAAACATACACAAAAACTTATCTTCTCTTGTCTAGACATTGTGTAACATGCAGGGGGCAAATAAGTATGTTTACCAATCTCCTTGGGTGCCAACTCTTCTCGGATATTCATGTCAACCAAATCCAAACGAACATTCACTCCATCTTTTGTCTTTCCCTGAATGTTGAGTAATGTACCAATCAAGCCATCACACACATTCTTTTCTACATGCATCACATCTATGCAATGTCGAACATCTAACTTTGACCAATATGGAAGATCAAAGAATATTGATTTCTTCTTCCAAGGGGTCGTTACATATGACTTCTTCGATGTTTTCCCAAATACATGATGTATTTTATTAACTTTTTCAAGAACTTGAAGGCCAGTAAGTGGATTTGGTGCTTCGTCCCTCTCTTGATCTCCATTGAATGCTTTTTTTAACCTTCGATATGGATGATTACGTTTTAGAAATCTCCGATGACGCAGATACACCGTCTTTCTTCCATGTTTCAATTGATGAGCTGCAGTGTTTTCTTCACATATAGGACACGCTTTATGACCCTTGACACTGTATCCTGACAAATTACCATAAGCAGGGAAGTCATTAATGGTGCAAAATAACATTGCACGCATCATAAAAGTCTCTGAAGCGAATGCATCAAATATTTCAACCCCATCAACCCACAAAACCTTCAAGTCTTCAACTAGTGGGCTTAGATAAACATCTATGTCATTTCCAGGCTGCTTTGGACCAGATATCATCATAGACAACATCATGTACTTCCTCTTCATGCACAATGCAGGAGATAAGTTGTAAATTATCAATATAACTGGCCAACAACTATGATTGGTACTCAGATTACCAAATGGGTTCATTCCATCAGTGGCTAAACCAAGCCTAAGATTTCTACACTCTTTACCAAATTCGGGGAATTGTCGATCAATATTTGTCCATTGCTTTGAATCAGCTGGATGACGAAGCAGCCCGTCAATTTTTCTCTCATCTGCATGCCATCTAAGGTTTTTAGCATCTTTGGGATTCGCAAACAAACGCTTAAGTCTGGGCACTATTGGAAGGTACCAAACTACTTTCAAAGCAAATCCATTTTTTTCTATCTGACCATTATCTTCACTATTGTTTTTTGACTTGTATCGTGATAAGCCACATTTTGGACACTTTGTCAAAAATTCAAACTCTTTCCTATACAAAATGGAGTCATTGGGACAAGCATGTATCCTTTTATACTCCATACCCATTGGACAAAGAATTTTCTTCGCATCATAATTACGAGTGGGCAGTGTATTTCCATCTGGCAACATTTCATTCAACAACGTCAACAGTTCTGTAAAACTCTTATCAGTCCATCCATTGCTCGCCTTCAAATTCATGAGCCTTAACACCGCTGACAAACGTGTGAACTTAGTTGAACCGACATACAAAGGTGTTTCCGCATCAGTCGACATCGTCTCATACACATGAGCTTTGGCAAAATTTTCTGCTCCAATATCGCGGATCATGTCCTCCAATTTGTCTTCATCCGGTCGATCTTCTTCCATGGTGGAATTAGTAACATTTACAGTTTGAGAGTCAGTGGGAAAATGCATTTCTTCGCCGTGCCATATCCATGTTGTATAGCATCTTAGAAAACCATCACATATAAGATGTTCTCTAATTTGAGTTGCGTTCAACTTTCTCCCATTCAAACAGTTCACACAAGGACATCTAAACTTCACTTCATCATCACTTCTCCCCTCATTACGTTGCGCAAATTGTATAAATTTCTCTACACCTCTCTCGTACTCAGCACTAATACGTGGTAAATTAATCCAATTTCGATCCATATTCCTAAATATTACATAAAAAGATAAGCTACTAAAAATCAAACTTGCAATTTCATACATATCATTGAAACTTAGTGAATAATATTTTAAGGTTTATAAATAATGCAAGAACTACAACACACATTACCAAAACTATAGCAAAAACTATACCATACATTATCAAAACTATAGCAATTTCATGCATTACCAAAATTGATGCAAAAACTATACCATACATTACCAAAACTATAGTAATTTCATACATTACCAAAACTATAGCAATTTCATACATTACCAAAACTATAGCAATTGTTATTATGCAAAAACTAATGAAGAAATCATGTTAAGAATGCAAAAGGGCATAAATACCTGGAACAAGGGCGGCGAAAAAGCTTGGTGCAACAAAGGGAAATGGCAGCGGAGAGGAATGACAGGCGTTTCAAACGATTTTGATCGGCTAAAACTCTTTCTTATCGTCAAAAACGAGAAATGACCGAACAATTTTGAGTTTAAACGGTGCAAAAACGATGGCCTGAGATGGGTGGTCGCAGGAGGAGAAGAAAACGCGAGACGGAACTGCGCGAAGAAGACGACACTGTTCCAAAGTTTTATTTTTTAAACCTGACTGGGGAATCTACCGCGGTTCACTACTTAACCACGGTATAAGCTGGTTATATGCCGCGGTTTCACAAGGAACCGCGGCCTATACTGATTTAAAAAATTAACCTTAATGGCATTTTTGAAATTATTTTTAAAGTATATCCAGCGGTTCAGCGGGCAACCGCGGTATATTCCTCTAAATATTTCAAATTCATTTTAAATTTATTTCAGGTAGGAGAATAGGTCGCGATTACTCTGAGAACCGCGGCCTATACCCCTGTAACGTGCTGAACACAACTGTCTGCCCAACTGCCTTTTGGGGAATATCAGTAGGTGACAGGGGTATATGTCGCGGTTGCTCTGAGAAACCGCGGCATATACCCCTATAACTTCTGAAATTCTCTGACTGACGGAGAAGTTCAGAAGTTACTGCGGTATATGCCGCGGTTCCTCAGAGCAACCGCGACATATACCCTTGTAACTTCTGAAATTCTCTGACTCAGTCAGCCCCTGCAATAAATTGGCAGGGGTATATGCCGCGGTTGTCCAGAAACCCGCGGCATATAATCTGTTATTTAATTTTTTATTCAGACGTGGCGTCAAAGGGGATGGTTGACTGGAGTATATGCCGCGGTTCCGCGCTGAACCGCAGCATATTTGTTCGATTTATTTACAAAACTGCCACCGCGCACCATTATGCTGCGGTTTCCAGTGAACCGTGACATAATGTGCGCTGTAAAAACCCAATTTTTTACTAGTGATTGGAGGATTAAGCTCAGACACTATATATCATCACATCCCAACGTCATTTCAGCTACAGACATAAGTTTTCCATCAAAAATACATTACATCAGAGAAAAGTTTGTTTTTTTTGGTTTGGCTCAGAATCTGAAATAAGGAAATTAGATTTTCATTTTAGTATACTTTTTAAAACATATAATACTAGCATTTTCAGAGTTGCAATTTACCACTGGCAACTCTGTAGCCGAAGGTTGCTATCACAAACCTCAGTATGAGACAATAAAATATAATTCTTATATATTCTTGTGTATCGTCATTTTAATTTTACTATCGTCATTAAAGTTATATATTCCTTATCATTCACATGAATATCGGTGTACTTTCAAGTATCGCTCCTCATGATTTATTATATCAGACTTGACGAAATAATACCATACTTGTGGGACAGATCAATTTCATACAAAAACAATTATTCTTTCAAATTGATTCCTTTGAAATATTTTATTCAAAATATTTACAAATATAATATAACACGGTTGTCAATATTTTTTTTTTCTTTCCTACAAACATATTTTATTACAAAAAGATATATCATCATCAAGAAACGTATATTACTCGTTTTCTATTGTCAATATATAATGCGATCCAGCTTCCTAAATTTCAGAACTGAGAGAAAACTTGAATCAAAATTTTCTTATTTCGTCACTCTTCTCTTAGTTTAGATTATCAGCAAAATTATGATAAGTCCTTACGTTGTAACATTATTTCATCTGCTTTTATTGTATTCCTTTGGATTTTCAGTTGGATTCAAGGAATCACGTAAAAGTGGTGAAAGCAACTGCAGAGAGAATGAGAGACAAGCACTCCTCAACTTCAAACAAAGCCTCATTGATGACTATGGCATACTGTCTACATGGACTGGTCATCAAAATAATACAGATTGCTGCAATTGGGAAGGCATTCAATGCAACCATCAAACTGGTCATGTCATTCTACTTGATCTTCGTTGTCTGGATACAAAATATTTGAAAGGTGCAATAAATCTCACTTCATTGATTCACTTGCAATACATTCAACATCTAGACCTCAGCAATAATGATTTTATGTGGACTCACATCCCACAAGCCATTGGCTCTTTCACCAACTTACGATATCTCAACCTCTCATTTTGTTTATTTAGTGGGAGGATTCCTTTCCAACTTGGAAATCTTTCACTACTAAAGTATCTAGACCTTGGAAGAAATAGTCTTCTTGGACCAGTTCCTTTTCAGATTGGGAATCTTAGACAGTTACAATATCTTGATCTTGGAGGGAATTCTCTATCAGGAGAAATCCTTCCTGATAGAGAAACCTTATTCTTATCATTCAACACATTGTCTCTAAGATTTTCCTCTAGTTGGGTTCCTCCTTTTCAAGCAACAAATTTGAGATTAGCATCTTGCAAGCTAGGTCCGAGTTTTCCTGGTTGGCTCCAGACACAAAATTCCTTAAGGTGGTTAGATATATCTGATAATGAGCTAAATGATTCTGTACCAGCATGGTTTTGGAAGAACTTGCAAAATTTGGAATGGTTAAACATGTCTCACAATAATCTCAATGGTGCAATTCCTGATATACCATTAAAGCTTCCTTATGGACCATCTATAATTCTGAATTCAAATCAATTTGAGGGAGCACTTCCACCATTTTTTCTACAAGCTTCAGGGCTGTTCCTCTCTCAAAATACAATTTCTGATTTGCATTCTTTTTTGTGTAACCAAATCATTGCTCCGAATTTGGCAACTTTAGATTTATCAAACAATCACATAACAGCACAAATTCCTGATTGTTGGCAATCTTTACACCAATTACTATTTCTTGATTTGAGCGAGAATATGTTGTCTGGGAATATTCCCATCTCCATGGGGAAACTTGCTAAATTAGAAGCGTTGGTTTTACGAAAGAATAATTTAACAGGTGAACTGCATTCCAGTTTGAAGAATTGCACTAATTTAATTATGCTGGATGTGAGTGAAAATAATTTGTCTGGTCGAATACCCTCATGGATCGGAGAAAGTATGCAGCAATTGAGAATCTTGAACATGCAAGGGAATCACTTCTCATTAAATTTTCCTATTCAACTTTGTTATTTAAGGCATATTCAATTGTTGAATCTCTCCAGGAATAAATTATCAAAAGCAATTCCAACATGCTTAAATAATTTTACAGCCATGTCTGAAAAGAGCATCAACAGAACTCAAACTCAACTGCTTATATATGGGTACAATATTACTTATGATGAAATCTACGGTCCCTTCGCATATTTTGACTACCAGCTTGACATAACGTGGGTGTGGAAAGGTGTGGAACATGTGTTCAGAGATCCCCAATATAGTCTTATGAGTATTGATCTCTCATGTAATGATTTAAATGGTGAAATACCAAAAGAGGTTGTGTGTTTGGTTGGGCTGGTTTCTTTAAATTTATCAAGAAATAATTTGAGCGGAGAAATTCCTTCTGAGATTGGAAATTTAAGTTCACTTGAGTCTCTGGACTTGTCAAGAAATCATTTGCATGGGAGAATTCCTTCTTCTCTTTCTGAACTTGATTTCTTAGGAATATTAGACTTGTCATACAACTCTCTTTCTGGAAGAATTCCATTGGGAAGACATTTGGAGACATTTGATGCCTCTTATTTTGAAGGAAATATTGATCTTTGTGGTGAACAACTCAACAAAAGTTGTCCTGGAGATCACACAACAGCAAAGCCAGAAGAAGCAGCAGGAGGGGATGGAGACGATTCTGTTTTCTATGAAGCATTATACATGAGCATGGGCCTAGGATTCTTCGTAGGATTTTGGGGCTTAATAGGGCCAATTCTAATTTGGAAACCTTGGAGAATTCGTTACCTAAGGTTCTTGAACAGATTGACAACTGAGATACAGTTATGATGAATATGCAAAATTTCTGCCAATGGCTCAAAGCTTGGGTAGCAGGTATGTTTTAGTGAACATGCGATCTCATTGTTATTGCCATAATTATAATGTAATCTGGGAGGAAAGAAAGAGTGGATGCTTTGCTGTTAACAAGTTTAATCTTGTTTTATAATTCACTTAAGAAAGTTATGCAGATGAAATCATGCAACATGTTTAATTCAGTTGTTTGATTTATAAGTAAAAAACCAAATTACTAACATAAATTGATGAAAGAAAAATCAGGAGGATTTTGTAAGAAATTTGAGGAGTTGGAAAAAGTTTTTCAATGAAGATTCGTAATATATATTATTTTCTCTTTCTTTTAGGAAAACTTCCTTCTTGGAAATCGTTATTTTCATATCTTCTTGCAATGTTGATTTTTACTGACCAATTCATCCTCGATTCATAAATAAATGTATATTTCAAACTTGAATGCACACTACTCGACTAAATCATTGACCATGATGATAGCAGTAAACATTTATAGCAATGAACATTATGCAAAATAGGATTTGTAAGAATGGTAATTAAGAAGAATAAAGATAGAATATGTTTTTAGTTCTTAAAATTTGAATTGAAATTGAATAAAACGAAATTTAAATATATTTTAGTTTTAAACTTTAAAAATGAATGAATATAGTTTTTTTAATTCAATAGATTAACTTTTTTAAGTACTAAATGTTTTTCATGCTCGCATTTAAATTGTTCAAATACATTCTTATTTCAATGTTAGCTAAAAAACATGTTTTGACATGTCAAAAAATTTTAAGTAATTGAATGAAAATGACTATATTCATACCTTTTTAAAATTTGAGAGTAAAAATGTATTAAAGTTTCAGATAAAAATATATTTCAATTTTGCATTAAAATTTAAAAACTAAAAATATATTTAATCCTTAATAATAAAATTTAAATTTATGTAACAATAACAAATTTATCATTTATTAAAAGAAACATGATAAATTACTCTCTAGTATTTTATTATTAATTTATATGAATCAATTTTATTTAACTTTTGCAGGTGGCCAGTTGTTGACATTTTTCTTGTGTTCCTCTCTCAAATTTGAAGCAAGGGACTCTTTACTAGAACTTTGTCAATTGTGGTTTAAATGTTTTTTCATAATGTGCTGCAAAAGGTTGTTCTTCAAATGAAACACGTTTCTTCATTTGATAATGATGTATCTTTTGACTTCAAATATGCTTGAAATTTTTAACTTTTATTTTACGATTAATTTCTTTTATTAGGAGATTTATTTGTGGTAAAATATATTTGTAGAAATGGAATTAGGTCTTAAATTTCAAGTTTGTGAGAAGATACATGCTCATCTCACTTTTTCCCATAAAAGCGTTGGTGCCTTCTTTTCATTTGATTGGTTATGATATTTTAAATTTTTTGCATGATGTAGAGATATGTATGAAATGTACAATAACATGAATTGAAGATGAATGACTTATTTTATAGAAAACAACATTTAAATTAAACAGAGAATAAAATTTATTTCTGAAAAGAATTATAAATAGGCTTAAAACATTTAATTACTTACAACACTTCATCTTAGTAAAATTATAAACTCTCAATATTCTCTCTAGTTTTTATGTTATACTTGTATACTTTTTTCAACAATCAGGTCACACGTTTGAGAGGACAAGAGATAGATAGTCTATCATAATTTCATATAAGTAAGTTTCTTATTTACAATTAGTTATCTTTTTTTCATCTTTTCTCTTAGTGTGGAAGCTTTATATTCCATCTTCCTCAATTAATTAAGGAGTATCCAATTTATTATTCTTACTCTTTAATTTTATAATTTTTCTTTTAAATTTAATTACACACTTTTTGTTCTTTTTTATTGTTTTGGTTTGGTGTGAAATCAATTACAT
>JAHCHA010007313.1:0-21224 GCA_027742795.1 Vigna hirtella
AAGGAAGATAAGAACGACACGTGGCATCGTGTGGAGCGTAGCAGTGGAAAGTTCTTGAGGAGGTTCAGATTGCCTGAGAATGCAAAAATGGATGAAGTGAAGGCTTCTATGGAGAATGGTGTTCTTACTGTTACTGTTCCGAAGGAAGATGTTAAGAAGTCTGAAGTCAAGGCCATTCAAATTTCTGGTTAAGCTTAATTAGTTACTTCCTTCAAAATCAGTGTTATGTTTTGTATGGATTTTGGGTGTGATTGATGTTACAGAAAGATGGTGTAAAATACAAGTAATGGTTGCTGAGGAATAAAATTTCATTTTGATAACTTTGGTTTGTAAGAATGATAAAGGGGATATTGCCAATTTTTTATGCCAATATGTTTGATGATTG
The DNA here is from genome assembly GCA_027742795.1 of Vigna hirtella. Lineage (NCBI taxonomy): Eukaryota > Viridiplantae > Streptophyta > Magnoliopsida > Fabales > Fabaceae > Vigna > Vigna hirtella. Next base: position 386 of record JAHCHA010007313.1, read on the forward strand.
GCAGTAGTTTAGATGCCAATATGTTTGATGATTGGCAGTAGTTGAAAGGGTAGCAGAAGGCTTCTGATAAAAAGAAAAAGAAATCACAATTTGCAACAAAATCTTGATATATCAATGTGTAAGTTTAAAAAATTTCAATAAAATATTAAAGGAAGCTATTGCCGAGACTTTGATAAAGACTTATGGTAACGGTGATAAGAATAAGAAAGTAAGGTTACAGGACCTGTAAAGACAATTTGAATTGTTGACTATGCATGAGAATAAAGTGTGGTAGATTATTGTGGCATATTATTTTGACAAAATGCATGAACATGTAAATGTTATGTGGGTATGGAGGAATGTAAATGTTATGTGGGTATGTAGGGATAGTTTTTTAGACTAATGTGTTCTGAGAATGTTGCCACCAAAATTTTACCACGTGGTTGTAGCCATTGAAGAAACATATGATTTAGAGACTATGAGATTGAGAACTACAACATTCATTAAACCACATTTGAAACACATGAATAGTGAACGTAGACCATTTGCTACGGACACAATTTCAGTATAAAGACAAGAAAAGGTCCAAGAATGTTAGCAAAAGTAATTTCCAACATAAATAATTGGATCGCGATATGTTCACAACGTGAATTTAACAATGTTTTGACAACGCCACGTGTCAGCGTTGTATTGGTGCATTTTGAAATTATTTTTTAAAAAAAAATTGATTTGGAAAAGGGGTCAAGGTTGGACATTTGCTTATTTCGAAACCACCTCCTTCCTTTCAGCACTCTCTCCTCTCTCCATTTTAGGTTTTCAGTTTTTTCATTTGATCTTCTCTCCCTCCATTTGGTGAAGTTGAGCAATCTCTCTAGACGTTGAGAAAGTTTTGTAGTCGGTGACTTCAAAGTCTCTCTTTCTCTCTCGAGTTCGTGATTTCAACGATATACGTTCAGCGATCTCTGTGGTTGGTTTGTTGAAAGTGTCTTGTTCGGTGTCGATTTTGTCGAAGTTTTAAGCTTTTTTTATGCAATGGGTTCGTCCGCTGATATTGGTTCTTCTAACAAGGTATGAACTTTTTCTCTTTCCGTATTCGTATTTTGGGGTTGGGTTTTTGCTTTTGGCCTTTGTTGGACATTTTGCTGGTGTTTGCTTTTGGATTGTGACTTTTGTTGGTTATTTGTACCAACAAATATTAAATTTTTTTTTTTGCAGTTATTTGTTCGTCATTATTGAAAACGAAGTGTATTGCTACTTTGAATGGAATTTTTTAGTGAGGAGCACAAGTCCATTATTTCGAAGACGTAATTTTGGATGGTTTTTAGAAAAATCCCCTTTTGTACCGAAAGTTGAAGAGTGCTAACCAGACATGGCTTAAGCACTCTCCAGGGATCCTTACGAGTGTGTTTTCAATGTTGTGTGGATTGATTATCCCTGTTGGCCATGGTTGAAGGTGTCCACAACAAGAAATTTCAAGTTAGGTCAGTTCTATGTGGATAGAAGACCAAGTTAAGGTGTTTCTAGGTTGAGAGGTGAGTTCCTGCACCATTGACACAGGACTCATGTTGTTGTAATCGATTACAGGGAGCTGGTAATCGCTTACCAGTAGAAAAATTCCCTTTTGTACCGAAAGTTGAAGAGTGCTACCCAGACGTGGCTTAAGCACTCCCTAGGAATATTTTGGATTCGTTATGATTGTCTTTTGAAGGTTTTGTGGATGGATCATTAATGGAACACTTCAAGTTGGAATACTTCAATATTAAACAAATATAAAAGAAATAATGAAGGGTATTGAGTAATAAAAAATTATAACAATATTAAAAAGCACATACAATAATAAAAAAACATAATGACATTTCACGAAACAACAAGTTTTGAAATGAAAAGGTACATAACAATATACAATGAAATGTAATCTAAGAAGGTGGTTGTCGATCAAATTGAATGCGGAAGTTAATAAGTTCTTGCTCTACGAGTTGTGCAAAACTCGTCATGAACTTGAACTACCTTGGTTCAAACACCTATAGGAGTTTTTTCCTCCACAATTGAGTGGGGGAAACTGTGTTTTGATACACTTGACACCATCAATGATGAGCAACATGTGTTTCATCCACAATTGAGTGGGCCAAACTGTGTTTTGATGCACTTGATACCATCAATGATGAGCAACGTGAGTCATCCATGCAAAAAAATAGAAAAAATCACTTATAGGAACACAAAAACGACTTTGGGGAGTCAAGTTCATCTAGCTAGGGAGTACAGTTGAAGTTTCTGTACAAATGACCATTTTTCCTCTAGTAATCGATTACAGGGGTCTTGTAATCGATTACCACAAGAAAAAGGGTAATTTGTACAAAAACTTCAATTGTACTCCCCAGTTAATTTATAATTTTTGGACACCTGAGTAGGTGTAGTTAATTCCTTAAAGTTAACGTTTTATATATTTTTACCAACTCTGACCTTTGTTGGTTGTTTTTCTCATAACTTTCTCCACCGAACTTCAAATGAGTTGATTCTTGTTTTGTTGGAATGTAGACTCAAAGATCTTTCAAATGATTACTAACTCATAATTTTTAGACCACTTTAGTAGATGCAGTTAATTTCCCAAAAACAACGTTTTTCTAAGCTTCCTAAATGAGTTTACTTTCACGTTATTGTCAAATGTTTCTTACATTATTCTAATTTATTTTATTTCTTTATAAATTGTCCATAATTCAAGGTAAAATAGTAGTATAATTAAGGTGTGATGTGATTCTACTAGCACAAGCCAAACACTTATATGGACTTCACCTACCTTGGTTTAAACACTTATATGAACTATTTTGTCCACAATTGAGTGGGGTAAATTATTTTGATGCACTTGACACCTAATTGAAGCTCTTTGAGTCTAGATTCCAACAAAACAAAAATCAAGTCATTTGGAGTTCGGTGGAGAAAGTTAAGAACAAAACAAGTAGCAAAGGTCAGAAAAACAAAGTTGGGGAGTGTTGTTCATCTAGCTAGGGAGTACAGTTGAAGTTTCGGTACAAAGACCAATTTTCCTCTAGTAATCGATTACAGGGGTCTTGTAATCGATTACCAGAGGAAAAAAGGTAATTTGTACAAAAATTTCAACTGTACTCCCCAGCTAAATGAACACTACTCCCCATGCTCTATTTTTGTTGAATTTTTCATTTTTTGAGATGGGTGAGTGAGTTCAATGTTATTGGGTGTGCTCCCTGCACCAATAATGACGCCAACGGTGGACCCAAGCGAGACTTCCTCCCAGCACTTCAATGGCGGACCGACACACACGACTTCGTCCAGATAGAATGATGGACCCAAGAATGATTTTCACAGCGGTGGACAAATATCACTTCGTTGGTGGAGCGAGAGTTTCGAATGGAGAACTGATGACAGAGTTTCGTAGGGATGAATTTCACTTGGTGAAAGGCGCCAACACGTTTCAGCATTTTTCTTTCCAAAAACACCCTCGAAAACAAAATTAACCTTTTTTAATAAATCATTTAAAACAACAAATGACAGAACGACACATGTCGTTGTCAAATTATTGTCAAATTTGCATTGTTAAAGAAACATTTTCCTAAAAGAATTACAAAAACAACAAAGTGGAGATTTTAGTGATTCTATCAAATACAAGAATTACAAGTCTTGCACCATTATGGAGAAAATGAATGAAAATGTGATAAAAACATGAGATACAACAATTGTAAAAGATTTGGCATCATTTTGCCAAAATAATGTTAGAAAGGAGATGAAGTGAAAAGCAAACCAAAAACAAAGTTCATTCGACCTAGGATGATATGTCAATCGGCTAAAAAAGTTACAATCAATCAGAGGATAAATTTGATACTTGGATTTAGCTTGTCCAACTCATAATTAGAAGAAAGGAATGATTTTTGAAAATAAATGAAATTGTGTAAGGATAGATTAAATTTTCTAATGATAGAAGCCTAACAACAAAGAGATTTGGAAGGATAAACTTAAAGATGGTAATTAAAGAAAAGTTGTGATTGAAGAGATGTTGTATGTGCTAGAACTGAAGACAAACTTGCTCAATTTAAATCAACTGTTACATAAAGGGTTTCTTACAAAGATGTAGGATAACTATCTCAACATATTTGATCAAAACAAAGGACTCATAATCCAAACACATGTCTTAGAATAGGACATTTTGTGTCATGATGAATGTTATCAAACATTAATGTTTTACAGAGAAAACATAATGGTCGTGGCATTTACGATATTTACTATTTGGGTATCTGAATTTTAAAGATTTATTTCAACTAAGCCAATGAGAAATGGTTGATGGCTTACCCACGGTTTACATCCCTGAAGCTATGTGTAAGTGTGTCAACGCAAACAAACTAAAGGAAGTTTTCAAAAATAGAAAATAGAGAAACTAGGAGTAGTATATTTAGATGTTTGTGGCTCAATTTAATCTAATATATTTGGGGCAACATGTATTTCTTATTTTTCACTAATGATTGGACTAGGAAAGTTTGGACATATTTATTAAAAAAAAAGGTTTTGAAATTGTAGCAGTAACAATATAATCTAAGAAGGTCATCAAGAACCAATCCGTTACCATTTCATCAAGAACCCATATACTTCCTCATTAAAAACTTCAAAAACATTTCAAAATTAATGTATAGTCTCAGTGGGAAAAAAATGTTAACTTTTTCTCTTTACTTCCACCTTTTCATAGTTCTTAAAAATGTATAACAACTAAATATCAGTTTTACATTGAAAAATGTTAAAAGTTTATTTAATAATTTTTCACTAAAATAGATAATAACTAATACTAACTTTTTTTTTTATTTCAGCAAAATAGATATTTAAAGTTAAAATATTTTATTCCCACCACTCTTAATCCTTTTCATCATATAAACAATATAATAAAATAATAATATCTTAAGACTTTCAACTCAAAACAAATCACATAAACAAATAAATTTACACGTACAATAATACCAAGAAAAACTTAAATCCTTGCAATATATATTAAATTACCGTAAAATGTGATATATTTATGCAATTAAGCATATGTAAAATAATAATTATGAAACTAATAAACAAAGTGATTGTAACAATTTTCTGTAGTAATATAATTTGGGGGCATGATCAATATCAACAGAGTACAAGTTATGAAATATACTAAAACAATAATGATATTTTAATAATATTTTAACATTATTTACGTGTCATTCTGTAATTGGTTCATGTTGGTGTTTATGATTATTATTATGAATTGTGAAGTAATTTTAGACCAATCACAGAATGACACTATGTTAAAATGTTATCAAAAAAAATATTGTCAAAAGTATCATTATCCAACATAAATAGAAGATAATACGTGTTTTTTGGATAACATAGAATTCTACTATTAAACTTTTGAACTATGATATGTTAACAATTTTTTTTAATAACTTTTTGACAATAGACTATGTGTCATTTTTTGTTGGTTATACGTATTGTACTACTTCGATTGATGAATTCTTCTTATTTTGATAAATATATTTTTTTCAATATTTTAATATTAAAATAAATTAAAATATCTATATTATATTTTTATATTTTAAATAATCATTAATTTAAATTTAATTATTTCTTAAATTAAAATAATTATTTAATATTTTGTTTTAAAATTATTATTTATTTAAATTTATTTATTTTTACATATTAAATTTAATTCCACTAATAACATTAAAAAACAAACAGAATGATGTATATAAAAGACTAGAACCTTCTCAATGATGCTGGGTAAAAGTAGAAGTCTGTGGAAGAAACTGAAAGCTGCGAAAAGAAACCAAAGGGAATACAGAATTTTCTGGAACATCCTAAATAATCCTTTCACTTTCTATAAATACCGCATCGGTTCCTCTACACATCATCGAACCAGAAAAGAATTACGTGTTTCCCATTTCACTAAATCTTCCAACTTTCGGATTTCGGCAGGTTATAGAAATTCAAGATGTCTCTGATTCCAAGTATCATTGGCCGAAGGAGCAACGTCTTTGATCCTTTTTCCATGGACGTGTGGGATCCCTTCAAGGATTTCCCTTTCCAGAATTCTCTTTATGCTTCCTTCCCCGAATTTTCTCGCCAAAATTCTGCATTTGTGAGCACCCGTGTGGATTGGAAGGAGACGCCAGAGGCACACGTGTTCAAGGCTGAGATTCCGGGACTCAAGAAGGAGGAAGTGAAGGTTGAGGTGGAAGATGATAAGGTTCTTCAGATAAGCGGAGAGAGGAACGTTGAGAAGGAAGATAAGAACGACACGTGGCATCGTGTGGAGCGTAGCAGTGGGAAGTTCTTGAGGAGGTTCAGATTGCCGGAGAATGCAAAAGTTGATCAGGTGAAGGCTTCAATGGAAGATGGGGTTCTTACTGTCACTGTTCCTAAGGAAGAGATTAAGAAACCTGAGGTCAAGTCCATTGAAATTTCTGGTTAAGCAATGTTACTTTGTTGATGATCGCGTCTTTTTTGTTTTGCTGAAGAACTTGTGTGTGAGTGATACAATAAAAGTACTGTAAAACGCAAGTCTTTTTGTTTTGGTGAGGATCTTGTGAGTGAGTGATGCAATAAAAATACAGTAAAATGTAACCAATGGTTATGGTTGTTGAGAAATATAATATCATTTGAAGAACCTTTCACCTGAGAATGTCTTAGAATTTCTTCATATGGTATTGCTAATGGTTTAAAACATAGGTCTTTCTTAGAGGCTCCAACCATTTTTCTTGGGAAGTTAATGTAACAGCTATCTCTTGAACAAACTTGTCGATTTATAATTACCTATGTCTTTTTTAATTGAAAATGGATAGCATTCGCTGATGATAATATCAACTTTTGGAGGGATGAGTTTGCAGAATCAAAGGAGGAGGGGAGAAAGAAGACTCAGAAGCCTCATTTTTTAGCCATGTTTCTTTCTCACTTCCATGAGTTTTTCTTCATTGCAGAAGAATTTAGCTGTTCTTGCCATTGTCTTTGCAACTGAATTTTTTGTGTGGCTAATTCCACCAAATTCAGAAATCTCTGATTAAGCCACCAAAATATTTTCCGGTAGAAACACGTGTCTTTTTGTTATGTTTAGGACCTTGTGTGAATCAATTTGTGGGTAATTTGTGCTTTGTCACACGATTGATAGTTATTGCTGAGAATCTCATTTTCTTAACTATAGCTTTTAGAATTTCGTTATTATCAGTATCTGCACAAACCTTTGCAGTTTCACGGTTCCAATAATAATGTGTTGAAAGAGCAATCTTAAAATAAGACCTTGCTAAAAGTTTAGAACCACATTTTCTACTAAACTCTAGCACTGTGGCTAATTAAGTAATTTACCTGATATGAATGTGTAACAGGGTTCACCAACAAAGATTAACTCAAAAATGGATAATGAAAACTGAGAATAGAATCTGAAATTGTTTGTTTTAAATTTTAAAGTAAATTGTGATACTGTGCATATTCAACGGTACGGAAGTTAGTTCAACACATACATAAATCTTCAACACATACATAAATCTTCATAAAGATATTGTCTACTTTCACTACTTTGAGTATGACTTTGAGAAAGTCTCTGAAAAAGTCTCTTACTAGTACGAGTATCTTATATGTATATTTTAGGATTATAGTTTTCTATTTTTACTTCCTGAAATCTTTTTTTATTTTTACATACATCATGATCACTATTTTTCTTTGTTTTCATGAATTTGTTTTAATATTACTTTTTGATTTTTTTACTAATAAAGTATCTTATATATATAAATTCATATTTATATTTTATTTTATTTGATTTAAAACTTTGTTTCATATTGTATAAAAATAAAAAGTAAAACATTTGAAATCCGTTAATTTATTAATATTGGATCGAGAGCAGTTTCATATACCAAACAATTCATAATGTTATATTTGTGAGAAAACTCTTTTTTTTCTTCAAAACACTCTTTTCTTCTTTATAAACATAACTCTCTCCAACAACTTCCTTTCTTTTCCAAAATTCTAAATCATCTTTCATTCTTCTAGAATCAACACTATTAGAGTAATATATGTTAAGAACTCTATCAAAATCCTTAGTCACGTTCTTTTAAGGTGAGTTAAAAAATTCTATCCATTTTCTAAGAGGAATCTGTTTTTCCTTATATTAAGTTGTATATTACCTTTTTTACTTTTAGCGAATCTTTTTATTTATGATCTTAAAACTTTGTCTTGATAGTTAATTCAGCATTTGATTTTATAGATAAATAATTTATCACACGTGACATTATATAGGAGAAGAATTGAGTTAGACAAATTTAATCAGATAAAGGAAGTTATTTCAGTTTTAAAATTTAGTTTTTATTTTTGAAAAGATATTAGTTGATGTATGATCGTTATGCTTGAATGTTGCTGAAAAAAAAAAGAATTTCTTAAGTATAAATTTAATGTATAATATCTATAATGGTGATATTTTCTTTTATTTAAAAAATTTTAAAATTTGTGAGAGAAAGAGATTTTTGGTTTTGTACTATGAAGTTATTAATGGTTGATATTGTTATGTTATGAAATTATTAATAGTTGATATTGTTATGTTATGAAATTGATATGAAAATAATGATAGAAGAGTTAGATGAGTAGAAATTTTATTGATTGAATGTGATTTTTTGGATTTCTTAATTAAGTAATTTCTTTGAATTTAAATGTTTGAGTGGTTTTGATGAAGTAAGATGATTATACTTGTGACTTTATTATTAATTGAAGAGTATGGCTTAAAAAGAGTAAAAGCATACAATCAAAAACTTTGGCTAGTATCTAGATGTTTTTTAATGATGTGTTTTGAACAAATATTGATTATTTGAAAATTTGAATCTGAAGATATGGGGAATTGGATTAGGAAGGAATATGAAGTATATTGAGATATTTATTGTTAAAAAAATTTATGAATTTATTATGATAGTGTTGATTTAGGTTACACAATCAGAACTTATGATTTTGACATTTTGTTTGATTGTTAAGTTAATTAGGAATGTAGATACATTATTACCTATCTGGGCAATTGATTAAGAGAAAGCATAATTGATTATTAGTGTATAATAAACATGTTATCTTCACTGTTAATCAATTATAGAAAAAACGTAATACGTAATTGATTATTAATGGGCAACATACTTGTTACCTTCTCTAATAATCAATTAATTATCAAGTGTAATTGATTTTATAGGTGAAGATTTTTAACAAAGATTTGTTTTAATTTTTATTATAAATTATTATTGTTTTCATATTACGCTTCTTCTTTTAAATATATCATGTGAATTTGTATATTGGTTTTTAAAGTTCTTTTAAATATATTATGTGAATTTGTATATTGGTTTTTAAAGAGAATGTTTATTGAGTGAGTATTTATATAGTAATATATGGAGAAAGAAGATGAGATCAAGAACTTATTTTTTTATCAAACAAACTTTGATATTTTTCGTAATAGTTTGATATGTTACTATTTTTGATATATTATTTCTCATCAACCTTTGTATGTATTAACATACACTTGCATTTTGTGTATATCTATTTAATTTTCTTTTGTGGTCGTACAATATATATACAGGAGCAGAAATAAAAATCGATGATGATAATAGTATTAAGACCGGAAACTGAAGAATTAGTATAAAAATGTCTTATAAAATCCGTTTAACCTTTTAAAAAAAAGTTGTATTAAGTTCTTAATTTATGTTTTGAAGTAGTTATGAGTTTACTTTGGATGTATTTTGAAACGCAATATTTTCCAGCTTTAAAAAATATAAGATGAATCAATGCATCTCTAATTATTATTATCACAAAGACCTAATGATTATTTAGTACTTAATGAATATATATTAAAAGAAATTTGAATTATTACATTTAATAAATATGGATTGTTACAACACTTAGTCTTGATTTCTTGTTACTTTTATGTTTATTATTATTAGAGGAAAATTTCTGAGATGTATTAACATATAAATAAGAGAATCGGAAAAATAGGAAGATGAAGTCTTGTAGAAAAAGAGAGAAACATTACCTATTGACAGAAGCTCATCAAAACGGAGAATCTGGCCACATACTAGAGAAAATGAATCATACAGATACATTAAGAAAAACATAATGTACTCAAAATTGGTGTGAACTTCAAGTTGTTGAAGACCACCGCAAGTACACTGAAAATGTGGCTAGAAATCAGAGATTTTTTTCTAGATATATTTCAACTTTATGTAATATGTGTTGACATTATTAAATATTTGCTGAAAATATATCAAATTGTCGTAGTAGTTGAAAAATACGAGGACTTCAGAAAATCTTGTTTTCAGAGTGAACAATTCTCGGAGAGAGAAGACAAATTCACATTCCAGATGCCATTTATCAACGAGAAGTCAATTCCCACTTGGAATATTGTTCTTCACAATTCATTCATCTGATCAATCATAGTCTATTAGGTTATCCGTTGTTCATAGTCAATTATAAGCTTCGTTATCATCTAGAAGTTCTTGTCAAAATAAAATAATGCGAATCACATATTAATTTGCAACTTTAACTAATGCCGACATGCGAGTATTCCAATGAAGGATAAATTTCTAGTAAGTCAACGAAATAAATATTCAACAACACGTTCAACTTTTTACCCAAGCCAATTTTGGCTTTTGATCAACCTTTAAAGACCTCTTCAGTTTAGTTAATGGAGACAAATCGATATTATAATAATAACTACTAAACAACTTTTGAAGCTTCTTTTTTCTTTTCTTACCTAATGATTCAAAAACTAATGGCCCTTATCAAGTCAAGATTTTTCACATAAGATGTTCTGGCAGGATAAGGTTGAAGTTGAGCTAGACAGAATATGACGATGGTTTTCATTGTGCTTCCAATTTTGTAGGGCTTTAGACAGAATATTTATGGTGCAAAGCAAAATAGTTCCTGTAAGACTTTAGTTTGACTTGTTTTTTCCAGTCTATCTTAAAGAGAAATTTTCAGATATTCCACTTGAAAGGGGAGCATAAGGATAATTGTGTTCTGAGTCAAGTGAATTAATTATAAATAGCAATATAACAAAATAAGTCTTTCCATAAGCTATAAAACATTTTTTAGAGTAATACATCTCCAGTGAAGATGCTTACAACTTACAAGGGTGGGATAAAATGGAAAATATGATCAGATTCGGCACTGTGTGAAAGGTGCCACTTAGATAATATACCAATCAGGCTAACATGGATTGTCAAACAACCACTGATCCCACTAAAGGTATCCTTCATTCAAGATACTTAACCATGGATCTCATGTTCATTATTCTTCTCGAACCATCTTACACCTTTCATTAGTCGCCTAACAAAGTTGAAAGAAACAAGTCCTGCACAAAACCAGATCTCCCAGCAGCTTGTCTCATCCTTTTCTCCCGCTCTTCGCTGCTCAAGGAGGGATCAAAACTGCACAAAGACACAGATCAAAGTTCTGATTCACAAGTCATTCTCTAATAGTCATTTAGCATGCATACTATTCCTGAATAATTGACCCAGCTAGATGAGTACACAAAAAATACAGAAAAGAGACTACTGTTTAGTAGCAGAGTCAATATTTGAGACATTCTTGTGGTTTTTGTTAAAATAAACAATGCATGGGAATGAGTTCATAAAAAGGACAATGACTCTTTATGAATTACATAATTATGTGTTAATTAGACTTTCGTGATGACTTGAAGGATTAAACATCAGAATATCTTTTTATTGCATACTGACAAGGCAGCCAAAATTCATAAAAAAGTACCTTGACTTCCAAATATGTTCAGGTGTCACATTTTTTGCAGAAGAATCCTCAGCAGTTGTCACCACAGATTTTGAAATCTCTTCTGCTTCACAGGCTGGGAAATTCAAAATAAATGAGGATAGAAAGGGATCAGTTGCAACATTAGACACTGCCGCACTGTTTGACCGGTATCCTCCGCCAGCACCACCAAGAAGCACCTGTAGATGAGCCTCACGAAGATCTCGACCCAAGAGAGACAGTGTCTGACTGTTTGGAATAGCAACTCTTCTTAACCTGCGTCTTCTCTGTACGTAATTCTTAGTCAAGGGAATCCACTAAATTTTTTCAATTTTCACTCAACAAACAACCATTATCTGTTCAGGTTTACAGTATTCAAACAAAACATCGGTACAAAGGATATCTTGAATAAGTGCCCGTGTTGCAGCGTTATGTGACTTAACATGTCCCTTGCAACTTTAACAGAGCATACAGGACAAATCTGCATCCCAGAAAAACCAAGACTGAGCTACCATAACCCGATACAGTTAAGTCAAATATTGAGGCAGGGATAAAAAGCAACAACACAGAATTTTAGCCTTTCGTTTTTCCTGCACATGGTATATTAGTACGTACTCCCGAACTTCAATGATTTTTTTCATTTATATAGTTCTTTCAAACCAATTCTTCAGACTCAGCACACACACATATATATATGCAAGCATACACATGTATATAATGCAAAAATATGACCAATTTACAATATAAACAATATAAACGGTTATAAACCTCACTTAACAATCTAGTTTTATAATTCATCAAGCTAGCTTTATAATGATGAATTAGGCTTAAATTCACTTCTTAATTTACTCTCCCTCACACACATATATATATATATGCAGGCACACACATGTGTGCGATGTAGACATACACAACAAATGAACTAAATTCTAATAGTGCGTACTAAGGCAGCTTATCCATATCAGTGATCAACAGATTGTTAATTACTGGTAAAATTCACAAGTCGGGGTTCAGGAGATCATCAATCGACATGTTACTTTTTCATTATATGATATATAACTATCTTCCATCTGAAAAAGTGGTTGCTTAGAACATACCTCTTGAACGATCTTGGATGTATTGTAGTTATGACTTAAGCACAGGCATACAATAGACAGGTGCAACTAAAAAAGACAATTCTCCTTGGGGCTAAGCCCTCTTGATTTCATACTTGAACCCTATTCTTTATATCAATTTCCTGCTGGTCTTTATAATAGATGACAAACTTATACAACTAAACCACATCTTGACACGCAAATTTCCTCGTCCACAACGGTTAAACTAATCATTTATATACATTCTGGGGCAAATTTCCCTCATTACTTCTAGATGTTCTCATAAGTAAATCACAAACCTTGCAAAGTGTACCAACAAAGGGCAAGGAACAAAAGGCGACAAGGATAACAGCAAACTACTTTGGTCATCATGACTAATGTTAAGGTCAATCAAAAGGTAAGACCATGTCAAGACCTACAGTAGATTAGCTCTCCAACATCCTGAACCTCAATAACTTCAAAATATGCCCTTACATGGTCTTAGAATTCTTCTGAAATTGAAATCTCTACAGGTTTCCTCTACACAAAATATACTAGCATGCTTCCTAGTAAATATTAGACAACTTTGCTATCAAGGATACCAATTTCTCAAAGACTAAAAAAACAAAGATCCAGCGTTCCATTTTTTTCTAACGAAACAAACATCATAAAAGAACATCTGAGAAAAAAAAAAGCCTCGTACCGTGACTCTGGCTTCGCAAGAATGTTCGTCTTCAAGATGAGAACACAAAGACGCGATGTCAAAGTCTTCATAGCAATAGGGGCAAGGGAAATCGGGTCGCACCTCTTCTTCCACATCAAAATCATCGATTCCCAACCGATCTGACACACCCCAGATATTCAAAATTAAAAAAAATATATTTTGATTGAACCCAGAAAACCTTCTCCAGAAAAACTAAAAAGGGAATTGTCACGTAGCACAATTAACACGAACCTAAATGAGAATTCTGATGGTGATGCTGAAGCGTGTATTGGCGTTTAGCGGCGGCAAGACGCGAGGTCCAGAAGTCAGAATCCATTGAAAGATCGAAGAGATGAATTGATAAATGGGTTATGTAAAAAATTCAAATCAAATCACCACCTTCAACAGATTCAACGAACACTTTTTTTCCCTCTCTAATGAATGAAAATATTTTGAGATGCAACGTGATCTCAGGTCCTAAGTGTAGAGAAAAACAATAAAAATAAAAATAAGAGTTTAATATCGTTCTCCGAAAATGATTTGACTTTTTCTAAGAGTTTCAGAATCGCCGACTGTAATGGAGTAAGGCGCGTTTTGTTTTGTGGTTAGCATCAAACTTGAGATTAAACAAAGGAGCAGAGATGTCAGAGTTTATCTTAAGATATACACACCTTTGATTTTTTTTTTTCCTTTCTTATTTTCATGTGGTTATCACAATTTTTCTTTCTTCTTTCCTTCTTTTTTCTACCCTATTTTTGCCCTCTGTCTTTCTCAATTTAATTCTGCACTTAATTTCAAAATATTTAATTAAATTTCAGTACTCTGTTAATGTAATTCTAACACAAATTTTAGTTTTCTAATCATGACTTTAATTGTTTCAAAATCAATGTTTTAATTTAATCTTAATTAAGTACACACCAACAACAAAAGTGAGTGAAATGTTATTTCAGATATATAATATAATGAAACACATTGCAATATTATCCTCAGTTTGTTTGTTGGTCTTAATCAATATCTACATTGAAAGGTATCCTAGTTTGGTGGTAGATTTGATTATATTTACTTTATTTGCATAACATTTCAGATTACTTTTATTTGATTGTTTTTTTATCTTTAATATATTAAATGGTGTCAAGTTCAAATATATTACTTATATATAGTAAGCAAATTGTGACATACCAAATATAAGCACTTTCTCAATTATTTTCAAAAAAAATATCGAGGCTGTAATATTCAAATTAGTAAAAAGAGTTTGTATTCTCAAATAATAAAAAGGATATTAATTCTACATGAAAAAAGGAATAAAATCACTTTAAATAATTATCATAAAATTTAACAATTTTATCGTATATGACGAAATGCGTAAATCAAGTTTAGCATGAGAGTATTTTGACTTAAGTAATTGTCTTAAATTAGAATTCTATGTATAGAGTGTTTAGATGTGTTAACTATAAATCTTTATCTCAAAAGATACTTTTAGTTTATAAAAAAAAATATACATAAAATTGTGGTAATTTTAAAGCAACACTACGTTGTTTCCCTTTAAAAATAATATGTGAATATCTTTTAGCTCATTGGTTGTTTTATCATAAGACTTAAAATCGTATACTTCTTAGCAAGTCAAAAAGTAGTCAATATGATTCAATCGGCACCAGTTAATGGTTATATAAATTGACTTGTCTACAGTAAAAAAATAAAAACATTAATTATTATATTTTTGAAAAAAAATATTATAACAATTAAAAATTAAGAAGAAATTGAAGTTTTTTTTTTATTGGACTATTGTTTTCTTTTATGAACTATTGTTAAGTGTTGTAGACACTTTTATTTTTCTTACATAAAGAACATTGCTTTTCGTCCTCTTCGAACCACACAAACAATATTTACATCAATTAGAATGAGACATTTTACCATCAAAGGAATGAATAGGATTTAAAGAATAAAGCATTTAAGATGTACAAAAAATGTAGCTAATGAATTAAAGATGAATGATGAAAACAATACATTCCCATTTAACAACATAGAAATGTTATGTTTTTTGCGTCTAATCTAATGTAAAACATTTTAGCTTCCTTTCTTGCTCTCCTTTCCCTTATTTGTACCAGCTTATCATTATTTGGTAAATAACAACTTAATTATTATTTGTAGCCGGAACTTAAAGAGTAAATTGGAAGATAATTTGATTAACAAAAAGTTATAGATAATTATGGTGTCAAACCATTCTATTTATACATCATGAAAGTAAATTCAAGTAAATTCAACCATTCACTTTTATGAATTATTAATAACTTATTTATTACTTTTTAAAAAATTTAATTGATCCTATGCATTTAATGAATCAAAACTAATTCAATTATGTTTTTTTAATATCTTTTAAAATTTGAAAATAGTCAACTCAATGATATTTGAAATGTCATTAATTTTTTTTTATTGAGCTATCTTTTGTACAATCTCAATTATGGTATCATTGGTGTTGGTAGATAAACTATTGAGTTAAACTGTATTAAAATATTATCAATTTAATTTTAGTTAAATGGTTCATGACTCATTCAATAGATATTTTTGGTTTAGTATTAATGAATAGATTGTTGAATTGATCGTAGTTAAGATATAATTAGTTAAGGTTGGATCATATTTAGCTATTAATTTGTCGATTTTGACTTTCATCAACTCAACTTTAAGTATATAGGACTTTTTCTTAACTCATTTTTAACTAAAACATTAATAATTTTGACTTTAAGCATCTTCAACTCAATCTTGATTGAGACATTATTAGAATCTTCAACTCAATCTCAATTGAAACATTGTTACATTGATTTCAACCAAAACATAATTAACTAATCTTTAGTTAGAACACGGTTAGTTTGACCCTAAAATCATTATTACCTTCATCATACTAAAGGATTTTTATGTCAACAAGGTTGTTGTATTTGTGTATTTTTTTCGTAAATTATCCAATCTTTTACTAAAGAATGGTGTTTGAACTTGGATTATCAAACATAATGTTGATGGGTAGATTGGTAAGCTTCGATAGTCAATTGATGTGTAAGACATTTTTGGAAGTTTCTACATGTTTTATGTACAATCACCAAGGTAAACAATATTTGTACATAACTGTAAAGTGCATCCCAAATGCTCTATTAAATATATTTTATTCTTTGCTTATAAAAAAACTTAAACATCATCAATTCTATAGGTGTTAATCATCGACATGAATTACTCATCCAATTTGTAATGTATTATTTAAAAAATATTTATAAAGTAATAATAGTTTGTTTTTGAAATATATCATTTTTTATGGATAAATTTCATCTATAAACATATTATTAATGAATAAATTATATTGGACTTCTATTATATAGATCAATTTTAACTAAAATTTAAATGAATAAAAGTACACGAATGAGTTTTTCTATCCTATTCCCTGTAACATTAAATAAATTGTATCTTATCCATTAAATTTGTCTCCCCTTTTTATAATAATCGTGGGACATTGCTGGTAAAATAATTAGATTTAAAAAAATCGAATCGCTCAATTTTAATCATATGTGAAAAACGTTTTATTAAGAAAAATTGTACTCATTTTGATAATATCTTTACACAAAGAAAATAGTCTTAGAGTGTTTAATAAAGGTTAGAGGTGGCTATAGAAAACTACAAGGGTTATAGAGATGGTAAATTGATGTTTATAATGGGAAGAACCAAACAACTCACATTTAAAGTTTTATTGGGTTTCTAAAATTGAGATCTGAAATATTTAGGGGTCTTTCACCCTCCAACTCTAAGTTTTTCATATTGCATCTTTAATTTTCTAAAATGTTCCTAATTAATAAGGTTATTATTTATTAATTTTATTTTTGTTGACCATTTTTGTGCCCAACATTGAATGCATCCCATTTTTCTTCTATCATGAAACATGCACCCTCTACCTCTATTTCCTTCATGTATTAAGAAACCTTACACTCCATTGCATTCCATTTGAATTACACTTGTGATAATCTTTTCTCTTCCTTAATATTTTTTCTCAACATTCCATTTGATTTATTTTGGTTGATTGTTTTCCTCTCCACTCATATCAATTGTTCTTGTGAGTGAGAGGAGTTGTTAGTGTTCCACCGTAGCTTGGAGTGGTGCTTCTATGGGGTGCTTTATGTTAGTGCTTTATGGTGGTGCTTTATGGTGGTGCTTCCTCTTGGTGCTCTTGGTTGTTGCGTTGGTGGGAAATTGTTGGTGCATTGCTGGTGGGAGGTTAGGATTTTATTTTTGTAATCTGTTTGCAGTATATATAATCATACAACAAAACAAACATGAATCGGATAATAAAAAAATGAAATCCCAACATCGAATATTAAGATCCGATACAGGATGAGTCGGTTGTGGACATCCGCTGTAATGCTTTTCGGATTTTGATATTTGATTCATGGTTGATCTCTTTCAAATGTTTAAATTATATTCCTTATTTAATTATTATTATATTAGTTTATAATTATTTTGAAATTTATGTATGAATTTATATGAGTTTATAATGTAATTATATAATTTTTAATTGTTATAAATTATTTTGTATGAATTTATTAAAATTAATAAAACTATTTTAAAATAAGAAAAACTTAAAATGTGCATATCAGATATGAAAATCCGATTATACCTGTATCGGATGTGGATATCCGAAGTCTTAATTTTCGAATGTCCATATTCGATTCTTTATATACTTTGTTATATAAAAGTTTAATTATATTAGTTATTTAATTATTTTATTTGTTTATAATTATTTTTAAATTTATGTATGAATTTATAATTTAATTACAAAATTTTTAATTGTTAAAAAATAATATTTATGAAGATTTAATAAAAATATTTTAGAAAGGAGAGAGAAACTAAAACAGAGAGAAACGAGAACTTGACTAGGGGCTGATTGCTGGTTTGTATTACACGTTACTTCTCAGTTCAGAGAACTTGACTCCTTAGGGTCATTTTTGTGTTCCTATGAATGATTTTTTCTATTTTTTTGCATGGATGACTCACGTTGATCCTCATTGATGGTGTACAGTGTATCAAAACACAGTTTGCTACACTCAATTGTGGAGGAAAAATCTCCTATAGGTGTTTGACCTAAGGTAGGTGAAGTCTATGACCATTTAGAAAGCTTAGAAAAACGTTGTTTTTAGAAAATTAACTACACCTAGTTCAGTGGTCTAAAAATTATGAGCTAGTAGTCATTTGAAGCTCTTTGAGTCTAGATTCCAACCAAATCGGTGGAGAAAGTTAAAAGCAAAACAACTAACAAAGGTTAGAGTTGGCAGAAATATATAAAACGTTAACCTTAAGGAATTAACTGTACCTACTCAGATGTCCAAAAATTACAAATTAGTAGTCATTGGAAAGCTTTTTGAGTCTATTTTATAATAAGAAAAGAATCACATAATTTACAGGTGTATGTGTAAAGTTATGATTAAAATAGTTAACAAAGGTCAAAGTTGACAGCACGTTATCTTATATGTATATCTTTCCCTCTTGTTCAGAGATCTATTATTTATTGAAAATGCCTTTTAAAATTTGTGCATTGCAACAACATTAGATGACATATTTCTTAATTAATAAAATGGAAATTTTTCATGTGACACTCCGAGAAGGGTGTTACAACAATAGTTATGCACCTCAGTTGGAGCAAACCACCTAAATGGACATTTTTTTTGAAAAAATCAATGGCCTAACCTCATCATTGGTGCAGTGAACACACCCAATAGCATTAAACTCACTCACTCATCTCAAAAAATGAAAAAATTCAACAAAAACAGAGCAAAAACCATCATGGAGAGTGTTGTTGTTCCACCTGGGTAGTCACGTTAAACTTTCTATACAAATGACCCTCAGGTCCCTGATAATCGATTACAAGGTTCGTGTAATCGATTAACAAGTGCTTGAGGGTCATTTGTACAGAAATTTCAATGTGACTCTCCAAGGGGAACAACAACACTCTCCATGTGGTTTTCTGTTTGTATTGGATCAATTTTTCTATTTTTTAGATGGGTGAGTGAGTTTAATGTGAATGGATGGTGTTTAAGTGAAATGATGGTCCTATTGCCCATTTTTCCATATTTTGCGATAATGCCTAGACGAAGGCTGCTTGTGTGTTATGCGAGAATGGAGAGAGGAACAGGAAAGTGAGAGTGCCTGGGTGTTGTGTGTAAGCAAATCTTTAATTTTCAATTAAATGAAAACAACACACAGGATCTTGAATTTTCATGATACTCACAATTCCCACAATGCACAGTAAAAGAGAACTAACCTGGATCCATTGTGCACTTCTTCCTGTCTCTTCTTGTCAAATGTTCTCTCTCCTCTTACTCCTCTTTAATGCCTTCTGGATGATATAGAAGTTGTAGGATGGTTTTCTCTGTCAGTTTCCCTTCTTTCCTGAGAACGTTACGTTCTCTATATCTCTGCAGAAACTTAATGTTCAACAGAACTAAAACTCTTTCCTCTTTTATGATATTTTAATTAACTTTAATAAAATACCAAAATGCCCTTTTGGAGTGAGAAGAGAGGGATTAACTTTAATAACTCTAAAATAATCCCAATAACTTTAATACCTTATATTCTAATAATCATCACATTAGAATCCTTACATCAAAGTTATACTTTAAATTACATGAACCAATGTAAATTATTAATATAATTTAACATTCTCCCACTTGGTTCATGTGATGACTTGAAGATCTAAAATAAACTTTAAGTGCGCACCATTCATTAGAATTATCAAGTCATCATCCTTATATGAATTGAAATAATCGGATCATGGCGGGCAAAAGTCATGATCGACAAGATTCCTTCCATGTATCACATAATCAAAACAACTCAACATAACTTTAATCAATCTTATAACTTTCATGTCTCTAAAGGAGACCTATCATGTCACCACAATCAATAATACATGTATATAATTTAATGTGGATAGCAATAGAATAAAGAGAAACATAACTTTAATTGAATTCACAAGTGTCATAACAGTACAAGCATATAACTATACATATCTATATAGATAGATAACAATATCATGTTAACATTGACTTATCCATAATGCCCATACTTTCAACATGGCCAATAAAGGTTTTGGGCGGTAGTCCTTTAGTTAACGGATCTGCTATCATCAAATCCGTACCAATATGCTTAATCAACACTCTATGTTTCTGCACTTCTTCTTTGACTGACAAGTACTTCAAATCCATGTGTTTAGCACCCTTTGAGTACTTATCATTTTTAGAGAAGAAGACGGCTGTGGAATTATCACAATAAATCCTTATCGGCCTAGCTATACTGTCAATAA